>JAJHUR010139898.1:1196-55792 GCA_027495735.1 Lutjanus campechanus | reverse complement strand
GATACATATGTGTACCGTTTTTCGTGCGTGTTGCTAATACGTGCTGTTGGGGCTACCCTTTAGATGGCGCTATAGAGCCATTTCGCCCTGCCCATTTGCGAGACCCTTAAAATACGTAATTTTTCACCGGGACTGATGCGCCTGCAAAAATTGAACGAGTTTGAAATATGTTTAGGCCTCCAAATAAGCGATTTACTTTTGGGAGAAAAATAAGAAGAAGAAGAAGAAGAAGAAGAAGAAGAAGAAGAAGAATAATCCTAACGGTTTCAATAGGGTCCTCGCACCGGATGGTGCTCGGGCCCTAATAATTGCTAGAGACATTTCACTAGTCCCTGGATATTGGTAGGGACATGTTCCTGCTGTCCCTACCCAATTCTTTGCCCTTGCTTAACAACATTCCTATACAGCCAAAAGCAAACATGAAAACAGTAAAATAAAGCAGATACCTGAAAGTACAAACAGCGACACAGTAGAGATATTAAAGTTCAAACAACAAATATTCAGTTAGAGGCTACAATAGAACTGAGAGCTGACCCTTTATAAAACTCTCTGTCTCTGGTCTTCTGCACATGAGTTCAATCTCACACGCTTGTTTGAGGGGAGAGGAAAGATGGTTGTTACAGGTTGGCTGTGATAGGAAAGATGTCAGCCCACTTGGAGTCAGGTTGGGCATGCTTTTGACTCACCCCTGAGAAGGTCCATCTCACACGCAGCTCGCTGTGTTTATAGTAGTAATGGGAATGCAAATCAGCGCAGCACTGTTTAATTTGGCACAGCCAAAAGTGCCAGTGGAAAAACCCAGAGACACTTGCACACACTTCAAAAAATACATATGTATCAAACTTGTATCTCACTAAAATTTCTTTTTTTTTGTGAGACACAAGTTTGAGAGTACAGCAGTCCTCTTAGACATGCTGATTACTCATTCCACGGCCCTCCATCCCTCTTTCCCTCTCTTGTCTTTTCCACTCCTTCTCCCTCCTTCTCCCCATCTTTTTCTCTCTCTGTCCATGATGAGACGGTCACCTCAGTGTCAGCGGTGATGGCTAAGTGGGAGCTTGAGCACTTCCTTAATCAATCTGGGTAATAGAGAGGAGCTTGCCAGCCACACAACATCACACTCACACACACTCAAAGACCTGTCAGCTCTCATTCTCAGTCATCCCCCGATTCATTCAGGCATTGAACTCTCTCTCACATACAATGGCAAAGGAAGTAAACAGATTTGACACATTGCTGTTGATACACCTGCACAGCCAAAGAAGCACATCAAGGATAGATTAGCACAGTGGTGCATGAATTCGCAAACACACACAGGAAATTATAAAGTGCACGTAGCCTGGAAGACACACTCAGACACACACACTCCACTGTCAGAGGGATATAGGCAGACAGCTGGGAATGTCACGCATGCACACTCGACAGGCGATCCAATAAAGGAGAGGACACAGCGAGGGCGAATACCTTGATAAGCTGTGGTATGCTTTGCGTAAACACTCGCCTCCCTTTAAAATGGAGCATTTTGAGCATGTTGGTCAAAGGAAAGCGGTTGTTAATGCAGTAGTGACGAAGTAGGAGGGGACTCAGAGGCAGCCAGCTGCTCATCAATATCATGGCAAGACACAGCTGTGTATGGAAGTGTGTGTATGTGTGTCCAGCACATCAAATGAAGATGTTTCCCCTGACGAGGTCTATCAGCACATTCCAGCCCTGCTGTCAATATCCAACCACATCTGCCCACTTTCCTCAATATATGTCCTAAATCCCATTCTCCTTCCTCTGTCTGTGTCTCTCTAAGTCTGTGTTCGTGGCTACTTACTGTGCCAACTCATATGTTTCCCAGTTTTTTTTCCCCCTCCTGTGTCTCCATCTTTACACAAACATCTTTCTCCCTCTTTTTTTCTTGCTCCATCCCTCCATCCTTGTTCTCACCCTGCTCTGACCCAGTCCAAATGGCCTCAAGATGTTGCTGCAATTCATTTGCATTTACTTACATCTCAAGTATGAACACAGCCAAGAAAACCTTGGAGGAAATGTTGACCACATATTGCATGGCAAAAAGTGGCTGGTTGAAGATTTCCTGTATGATGTTCTTCTTGGACTAGTATACAGAAAACAGATTTTCATGGAGGACACTCAGAAGTTGCCCAAGTAAAGTTTTCTAAAAGTCAACCATTTTTCATGCACCATTCTCATTCTCAACAAGTGGTTGCAATATGACATGATTAATACTTCACAGGTAAGTCTCAAGTCTTTGGACTCAATTCCCAAGTCAACACAGACAAGTTTCAAGCCCTTAACTTTGAGTTTCAGGTTTTAAACAAGTCATAATGTGCTTTTTTTTAGCAAATGTAATAGCATTTTAATTAACAACCGAGCCTTGACTTGCCATTCTTTAAGCAACTTAAAATGTCTAATGAAGTTGAACGTTGTTATGTGTTAGTCTCTCATTTTCAACCTGCATGTTTTAGGTAGAAAACTACCTTTGATATAATTTTTTTCCAACTGGAGCTCAGTAATGTAAAGTTAATGTTTTTCATGGTCCTCTCATCCAGCTTGATGTAATGCTGTCAGATTGGTTCAAACCAAGTTGATCTGGAGAATTAAGCATCAGTTTGCTGGTGATAAAAACTGTGAATAGTAGTTGATTCAGAAAATAAAGAGATATAAATTTATTTTTAGCACACTTTAAATAACATACCTTTAAATCTTTGGGCTTGGCCAAAGTTTTCAAGTATTTTCAAGTCAAAAGGCTAAAGTCCATGTCCAGTCCAAGTTGTAAAATGTGTGGCTCATCCACATCTCTGCCACCTAGCATCATATTGTTTCATTGTTCTGTACTGGATAACCAGACTTCGAAGCTTATGGTTATCCTACAGAGTTTGTCTTTTTTGATCTGTCTGTTTTCTGCTGATTAAGAGTTTTGTAATGCAGTAGCAAAGAGCCATGCATGTTCGCTAGAGTGGCAGCAAACCTTGCTGTCTTGGTCACCAAGGCTGCAGAGGAGTTTAGGGTCAGTAGGAGGTAGCATTAGCTGCTAACACTAGGTTGGTATTGTCTGCTTCTGTCAGTAACTTTATTGTCAGTGTACTTGTTGCCTTTTAAAATTAATAATATGGTTTTACATTGGTATATTTTATGATACAATTGCACGTTTTGAAGACTCCAAATGAAATGTACATTTTAGGCTGCACTGGTAGAGCAACACTTTTTTCAGTTACAGATTATTGTGGGCAGCTTGAAGCCGGGATGTGATGGGGAAACATGGTGAGCTAGAGAGACAGATTACTTGGAAAAGTCTGTTTTTGACAGCTTTTTTGACAGCTCCTTCATTTCATGGGGAATTTGAGCAGGACTGATGAAGCATTCAAATACAGGTGCTGCTATCTTAATTGGGGACCATACATATTAGTTTTCAGTTGGGTTACAATACAGGGACAAGGATATTTAATTTGCTGAGAAGTCTACAGTAATTTATAGGACTTCTGTGAGTCACAGTTTTTGAGTGCAGCATGTCTCTCACTAGAAATTATTCACTGGATTCATACATGTGTAATGATTACTTCCTTTTTGCCAAAATATACACTCCATACCTTCATATAAATTCCATCAAACTTACAGGTCAATATAGTGGTGAGTTCACTTGTTCCTTCAGAGTCTTCACTACTTTGTATGAGTCTGTACAGACATGGATGCAAACTGTAAGGCAGTAATTCTGTTTTTCTAATTTTTAAAAAAAAATATCTTTATTTTTCCATTTAACATCAAAATCTCATCTCAAGTTTACTCCTTGGAAAACAGAAGATCTTGACTGGTGACTTCATCAGGCACTAAAGGTTGCACATAAAAATTCTAATAAAACCATCACAGTTTTTGAACAGTCCCACACCTACATCTCACCCATCAAATAAAACTACCTCTATCTGGCTGAATTCCTGTTGCTTTGCACATCCAACATTCCCTCCTTCTCAGCATTCAGTTTCCAGTAGGAAATACAATAAACTACAAAGATGTTGAGGTGTTCTCTTAACACGGTTTTATCATGGCTTTAGCCAAGTTTTGAGAACTTTTATGTATTTTGCATGTTGGACGGAAGGAAAACATCATCATTGTCCAGATGATCTCTGGATCTTAAGGTCATCTACAGTATGAATCATGTTTAGAAGACAAGTTAGAAACAACCCAATACAGTCAATTGTTGGAATGTCTTGATGCTTATTTGGCTACTTCTGGCTCTCCTTCTCTCCGTGATCCTCCCTGTCCATAATCTGCTGTATGCCAGTCTCTCCAGTCACTTTCAAGGGAAGAATTCTCCCCTGTAATCCCTCCCAGCTGTGGCAGATTGCACGGCCAATTAAAGAAAAACTGTTTGGCTCTCCCCAAACGAGGTGACCACATGTTGCAGTGTGACCTCCCCCCCGCTCTGCCTTCATCCCCCCCTGGGACATCACCTCTGAAGGTTCAGGGGTCACAACGTTTGTGGTTTCTTCCGCAATGGAGCGGGGAGGAAAACACAGAGACTTGCAGACAAACAGGACAATTAGCCTCAGCTCTGACTGAGCGTCTACTCCCAAATGGCCTCCCCAGAGGTCAACAGGGCTACGTCCCATGTCCACACCTACAGTAGAGAGCAGCTTGTCAATGAGGTGATTTACCCCCCTGTGCTACCTCTCCTCTTCATCCTGTGTTTTGTTGGTGGTGAGGGGGTGAAGGTTGAAACCACAGGGAAACCACAGAGCTGATGGTATATATTGCTTTGGACACTGAGTAAAAAACATTTCTGACATGATTATGGTGTTATTGTCTCAGAAAGTTAGGGATGTGACGATGGTCAGAATGTGCATATCTGGGGACTGAGTTGAGAAATGGAGGTCAGACATTAGCAAGAAAGGGCATTCTGTGAAGCCGGCTAAATGAGGTTATAAATTTATAATAACATCACATAAGGAGAGGAGGGGGCGACACTGAACAAAAATAAGCTAGAAAACAAATGCAGGTCAACAGATGGGGCCATTTCTTGCTATTGTCATTTCTGTGACTCTGACATGTGTGTACCCGTGCTGGTGCCTGCATTCACAATGCATCCACCATGTCCACTTGGGTGTTTGTTTCCCCTCCTAAGCCCCGTTGGCGTCCCCCCACCTCATGTCAGGGGCATGAAATTGAAGCAGTGCACTTTCTTCTCATAATGCGGAGCATAAACAGGAAATCTAATCACAGCACCACAGCAATGCAAACTCTGATATTGTAAACACACATAAGCTTGTAGTATGTATACAGCAAGGGCATATATGAGGATAAGGGAAAGTGCCCAGTATAGATTTGCCTTGCTAAGACACTAAAGCATTCCTGCTCAGTGAGGTCTGCACAGCATCATGCCGGCTAGTAGAAACAGATGCGCTCGATGTAACCATATTTTATACAATACATGCATGGCTCTTAGCAGAGGTGGGAGTATGTGTTCAAGTCACGAGCAAGTTTTAAGTCCCAAGTTACTGTGGTGAGAATCAAGCAAGTTAAGTCATTGCTCAGGTCAAGCAAATCCCAAATCCAGTCATACAAAATTCAGTTGATCTACCCCAGTTTCCACTTTTAAATAAGTTAGAAGACAGTGGTCATGTTGAGTTTTTTTTTTCAACATCAACGAATACTACTTACATTTTACAGGCTTAACTCTCACTGTTCAATAATAAGCCTCAACTTACTGCTGCTAGATACTTCTCCTATAACAAAGTCAATCTCGTGAATCACAAACTTAGTGTTAGCTTCTTTGTTAAGGTTTGACGACCCAGTATGTTTTTTGAGCTGCAGACCTTGAATACTGCTGCTCTCTTCATACCATCATTGAAAACATAAATCTTGAATCCAAATTTTATTGTAATTTTCAGAAAAGCTCCTTCTGATAGCTGTCCCATGGTCTCTGCTGGACTAATACTTTTATCAGTATTAGTCAAGTAAGTCCTCAAATTTGCAACAAAATATGAACACTTGTGACTTGCGAAAACAGTGTAATTAACAAGGTGAACAACACAAGCATGTAGTTGCAGTATTCCTTTTAGTTAAACAAGGTACATAAAACACAGCATGAAATTACACAGACTGAGTGCAACCCTCATTACTCAATTGCAGCTCACTTTGCTGATTTTGGAAGCATTTTGCTGAATTTTTGTCTGTTGGCATGAGGTAAGACTTAGCAGCATGCCAAATGATCTAGCACCGGCCGCTTTATAAAGCAGTACATCAAATGCAGACAGAACAAACAATGCTATCAAACATTTGAAAGCCAAAGGCTTTTAAAACAGCGGCTGATGCTAATGTTGCATATGACTACTAGAAACATATGTCTTCCTGCACTTATATTTATATGACAACATAGACTTTTTTGTAGAACAAAGTCTGAGGGAAAAAGAGAGAAACAGAAAGGGGGGCAGTAGCAGAGTCATAGACAGACAGAACCACCCATAAGAAAACAGACAGCGTTGCTTTCCCCATTACCGTTTCAGACTTTGATATGAACCAGAGAGGGAGAGTGCTGGCTACTATATCAAACCCAGATCTCTCCTTCCTCGCCTCATTTTTGCAGTCATCTGTGTAATAGCAAGATCAATGTGAATGAAATCAACCGGCTGTCTCTATTATGACTGTCCCTCTGTTAAATCTCGAACAAAAGTGAGAGCAGTTCATCGGACTCTCCCTAGGAACTGTTAAAGCTGTAGGCCAACTGGTTGAGTCTGATTCATTCAGCATGCTTTTAAATAGGAAAATGTCCTCCTTTCTATATCTCTGCACAAATGTCAGCACCCTTGCTGTTCCTTCTTTTGCTGATTTTTTCCTCCTCAGTTTTTTTCTTCTTCTCTCAGAACCCGCTTTCAATTCCCTGTGCGCGCTGACAGACACTCTCATCTGGGCGACCTTGCTTTCTTCCTGTGTTTTCAGGTTTGGGGGAGGTTGGAGGCGGGTGAAAGGTGAAAGGTCAGCCTTGTGCTCGGTGCTGTCTCGGCCTCTGTCAACACAACCTCTGCTCTATAATACCATTTCCCCTGGATCATACTAAAAGTGCAGGTGGGGGTGATGGGTGTAGTCAAGACGGTCAATTAGCTGCATCGTTGCGGGCTGACATACCACAGAGTGAGCACTTCAGATCATACATACCGACTCTATAGTACATAATGAAGATTATCAGAAGGAATTTTAATTAACTGTTTTACTACCATTCATGTACAGATAATGCTTACTGAAATATTTTATCAACACACATAAAATACTACAATGATCATATAATAAATTATTAAATTATTAAAGTAGGTTTTAAGAACAATACATGACAGACCATGACTATGATATGAAAGTGTATTTCAGTGAGTTACTGTATTGCACAGTTATCAATCTGCTTTTTCAATATTTTGACATGACACATGTCTGATTAGTGAAAAGACCTCTGCAGTTACCTGACTGCAGAGATCTTTTTTTTCCGAATTTTGACTATAGGTATTCGTTGACATCCTTTTATGTCATGACTAAATTGTGATGACGACATTAATGAATAGAAAATTGACAACAAAAATCATGACAAAATCTCTGTTCATTATGTCCTGATGAGTAAAGACAAGACAAAATAGTTGTCTCTGTTTGGGCGGACAACCTAATTAGATCACAGTAATCAGCCATCTCAAGGCACTAATAAATCTAGCAAAGTGCATGACTCATCTTGCCAGCGGCCTTTTAGTTAGAAAGAAAAGAAAGAAAAGACAAGAATGAGAAGTGAACTTTCTGTGGACACTTTTCTCTTATATTCAAACTGAAAGAAAGACTGATATTGTTCTCAGTTAAGACAAAAACATGTCAGTGAAGTTTTCAGTAAGTAACTAAAACTAAATTAAAAATTACTGTCCAAATTAACACTGTTGAAAACCCCTACCTTACTGCAACAGCACATATCAGAATATTGAGATGGTCACTTTTGAGCACACAAAAATCATTTTCATCCATTTTAAAATAGTCACACATTATTGCACCAATACATACAGAAAATTGAAATAGTCACTTTATTGCACAGAAACATATCAAAATATTGAAATAGTCACCTTATTGCAGCAAATATAAATATAAATATAGGGCTTAATTTGGAACAGGCTTATATTAGAGACAGGCCTTTATTCATAATTTAACCAACTTCCAATTTATTGCAAAACTTCCTCCATGTTTACTGGTTCTTTTGATAAATTCAGCATTATTTACATTTTACAGCACACAGCACAGCACATATTACAGCACTAATCCATCAATACAGCAAAAGTCATGTCATACTTATGCCACTGCCTTCAGTTTCCCGAAGAGAAATGCAGTTTTCATTCCACAACAACTCAACACTAAAAGTGTAACCAAACATTAAAAGTATTCTGGCCTAGATTTTTAATGTGAAAAATCTATAGTGAGCGTGGTTGAGCTGTTATTGACTACTGGTAACATCACCCTCCTTTTTTTTACCCAACCTTTATTTAAGTAGTGGCTTTTTATGCGCTTTGTTGCACCCACATACAGTATATCAGAATACTGAATTAGTCACCGTATTGTACTGGTACAGCAATATAAAATATGTGATATTGTGATATTTCCTGGCCCTTGGCCCAACTAACCTTGTTAAATAGATAAACCATGAGTTAAAATCTATTGTTTTAGGCTGATATAAAGTTTCAACTGAAAATATTATTACAAGGAACTTGGAGCTGCATTCTTCTGCTCTCTTTAAATGCACAATCCTGGTGCCCATTCTTGGTAACATGTGTGAATCGGAATCATCCAGTAATATAAATCCAAGAACACGTGCTGGAGCCCGGTCTCCAAACAATCTCATTAGGTTTTCAAAATCTCCCCTTGCCTGAAATTTGACCTTTCACCTCTAATCCAAGGTCATTTGTAGGAGCGATCTAAACTCGAGTTGGCCTTCTGTATCTTCAGAGTATAGATGGGTCAGGCCTTAACACATCTCTGCTGTGCACTCTGACCCCAGTGCTCAATTTAAGGCATTTTATGATCTGTTCAATAAGCTGTGATCAATGACACTTAACTGTTTTCATAAAGCGGCCTTCCTCTCAAAGGTCAGTGGTCACAGTGATTATGAGCATGCCATGAGTGTCCCACCTCCTCCCTCTGGAAATCCCCCATATTTCTCCTTAACCCCACCCATCCAAATATCCCGCAAGGTGCTAGGAGCCGCCTGTCATTGTGATTGATTGTCCCTAAATACAGCAAGGCCTGATCAGTGGTTGGTTTCCGTGGTAACTCACAGCGGGCCATGCATGTGTTTGTGTATGTGTCTGTGGTCTTTATTAAGATTGGTGGTTCTCATATTCACAAGTCTCACCCTACAACCCTTCTCCGAATAGAATACCATGTAAACCCAAACATCGGTTCATCATCTGTTGCCAGTGTGTGCATGGGTGTGTGTTTGTGGGTGGTAGAGTGTGGGTGTGTGAGCACGAGTGTGTGTTTTCATGTCTCAGTGTGTGAGTGTGAGAGCGAGGAAAAGGACGACGAGGTCTCAGCAATAAGCGACAGAAGGGAATATGTTTTCCTTTCCATTGCCAGGAGAATGGAAAAATCTGAGGTGTAATGACTCTATCCGTGAAATGGGAGTTAAAACATAATAATCATTAAGGGGCGACCACACACACACATGCACCGTCACACACACACAGGCATACACACACAGGCATACGCATGAATTGAGACACATCACCAGCTGCTTTGTCCTGCCCCATATTTCCCCTGTGAAAACAGCGAATGGGTCACACACTCACACAGATCCCAAAACACAAATGCAAAAACACACCAAAATATCGGTAACACTTTATCTGAAGGTGTGTGCATTAAGACTGTCATTACACTGTCATAACCAAGTAATGAACATCTGCCGTGAACAGAAGGACTCTTTATGAGTGTTTATGACTGTTTGACGACATGAAATACAGTACTAAATTGGTTATGTTGCAGGGTTTGGCTCTTGGCAAACCAGGGCTGAGTCAGTTAATAAGGCAGCTAGCTCCAGGGCTAACCAAGCTAACTAGCTAAAACCAGCTACAGATAACAGCAGACAGCAGGTAGCATACTTTAGCAACAAATAAACTAGCTCAACGCTGTCTGTCTATATCAGCTAATTCTGTAAGCTAAATCACCTTACTGCATGTTGCCATCATAACATTTAATGACATCTTTATGACAAGTCGAAATTGCACCACTTTACCTCTGGTCAAGGAAAATATTCATGTCATGCTTACAACAGTCTCATGACGACCAATGTCAAAACCAACCACATATGACACTATAATGTAATGTCAAAAGCTAAAACTAAAACAAAGTTTCTTTGAGTTTGATAATGTCATGTTGTCATGTCTTGTTCAGTGTTGAGTTGTCATAACAAGGACATTGCAAACTTTAATTTAAAAATGACACAACTGATAGAATGACATTTAATGACAACAGCCATAAACAGCCATTCATAAAGACTCCTTCATGTTCATGACAGATGTCATGACATGGTTATGACAGTGTAGTGATAGTCTTGTGCACAGCCCTTCAAATGAAGTGTTAGTAAAAAAAAAAAAATTTTTTTTTTCATGTCACTCTGTGTAAGATCATTGAAAATAATCTAAAATCTCTTTGGTAATTGTGGTGTGTAAAATCTCACCAAACAAGTACTTTTGTTCATGTAATTATGGATGCATGTCACTGCTTTGTTTTTATTTGCACTGGCAGTGCAGACAGCAGTGTTTGGACAGTGAAGTGCTCCTTGTGGTCTGATCCTCCATTTTAAGAGATGAGCACTAATGACCGCTGAGCCCCCAGCCTGACAGCCAACAGTGGGAAGCATGCAGCTCAGCAGCCCTCCCCACTCAGAGACACTAGAGTATTATCAGGTCGTTTGGTTTGTTTTTTTCCTGGACTCTTTCTGCTCATACGTGATGTCTGTTTTATTGCCCCCTCTCTTATCTGTTGCCATGTGACGTGGTGGTCCCCAGGGTGAATCCACATGGGTTTGATAGCTAGAGATCTCTCTGTCTGTCTGTCTGTCTGTCTTTCCCTCTGTCTCTTTTTAGTCTCTTGTTTCATTGCAGCTGTCCACTTTTCACCCCCTCATTCTCTCTGTACCCCCGCCTCCATGTCTTTCTGTCATTTTAACCTTCACTCTGTCTGTCTGTGCCTGTCAGTCTTACCCCTGCTCTCTACTTTTTGCTTTCATCATGGCTCTGTTTTTCTGCTGAGGTGAGTTTTGATAGCTCCCATATTTTCTCCCAGACCTTTTTCTCTTCTTCTACTCTCCTCTCGTCCCCCCTGCCCCACGTCGTCCCATCTTCTGTTCCCTTGCCTGGTCCAAATCAGACAACACATCATAGCCAAAAAGGCGGTTTTCACAAGGACACAGCACATTGCCATAGATTTTTTTAAACCACTGTGCTATCATCATGGTGCTGTCATTATCTAGGGCCATTTTCAGGTCAGTCAGGGATGACACACTTCACTCACACCACACCACTGAATAGCTGGAAATACATTTGGCCAGCATAACAGTGTATACCATGAGATGACAGAACTTTGTCAACCATCAGAGAATTTGCAATACAGCTATATTATTGTACTGCAGCTATATGCTAACAGATGAGCAGGGTGTCTTTATGTGAGTATTGGATTTCAAGGATTTTACCTTTTTTTTCACAAGGTATATAATTGATTGGCCAAAAACAAACATTTGGTTATTGCATTTTTCAGTTAAATTTCCATAACATGTACTATATTGCAATATTGCTTCTGTGATATAAAATAAGAAATTCTGTGACAGACAATTTTATCCATATTGCTTTCATATTGCTGGTTGGGAACAGTCACACCGCTTTAAAATTTCTTCTACAACATAGAATTTATTTAAAGCTGTCCAAGAGTTAAAAAAAATACACCTGGCAGCCTCAAGCTAACAATGTGACTGTAAAAAAGTCAAAACATCCTGCAATGACCCCTGAAAAGCCACATTTTTGTGTCAGTTTTTTTTTTAAGGATTAAACAAATAAGAGATACATGTTGATTATTGAGCTTCAGTTGTGCTGATATATATATTTTTTTAACTCTGGTCAAAGCCATGGAAGCTGTTTCCCGATTTCAAGTCTTTATGCTAAGCTAAGCTAACCTCTTTTGGCTAGACCTGAGAGACTACCCAGAGCCAGAGACCTGCTCCACAACATCCCCAGTCAAGGTGCTGCTCTTGGCGAGTGGATCAGTTCTGAGTTTACAGGATGCAACACACAAGATTCCAGCAGGATGAGGGGAGGAGGATTTACATTGTTGATGCTTTGTGCACAAACACAAAGATTATGGACAGTGTTTCCCAGACTTTTTATGTGAAGATGTCAACCATATTATCATCACCATCACCATCGCTGCTGTTTAC
The DNA here is from genome assembly GCA_027495735.1 of Lutjanus campechanus. Lineage (NCBI taxonomy): Eukaryota > Metazoa > Chordata > Actinopteri > Lutjaniformes > Lutjanidae > Lutjanus > Lutjanus campechanus. Next base: position 43,353 of record JAJHUR010139898.1, on the reverse strand, counting down.
ATTTAACTTGGCACATATTCAAGAAATAAATTACAGAATTATTTCCTGGTTGTATATGTGTATTTGTATATAACTGTATTTATTGTTCTATTTTATTTTGCTTTGTATTTGGTCCCATTCTACTCTGAATTTAATTAATTATCCGTATATATGTTCTATATGTGTGTGTAACATGAAGGAACTACAGCTCTAATTTTGTTATGCAACCCTGTGTTATGCAATGATAATAAATGTTCTTGATGTTTATCATGATGTTTATATGAGAGTGGTATCAAGGAAGATAGTATTTCCCTAAATGTCAAACGTACATTTACAGTAATAGATAGTTTTACCAGGCATGTCTGTTGTTTATTATCAAGTACTCTGTTGTATTTATATGATAAAGTCGTCTCATAATTATGCATCTCTCCTTATGATGGCTACTGATAAAGAAACATCCAAACAGATGTTAACAGACATAGATAAATATTAATACAACATACAACTGTACAATATCAAACTGGCCAGAGACAGCCTATCTTATCTTAATCTTTACTCCCTATTGGATTGTATATTGTACATTTTGTTTATTGGTTTTAATTTACACAGAGTTCACTGCCATGTTGAGTATCAAGTATCAAATGAGTTATGTTCATTTGTAGCACCATTGTCTTCCTTCATTTCCTCCTCTAAACATGACTGCAAATCAATTGTGATTGGCCAAGACCCTTCATCATTCCTGGGCAAGTGGATATTCCTGACTGGACATCCATGGTCTTGTTTTCTGGAATCCCAGGAGTTCTGTCAACAGAGCGCCTGACCCAGAGAGAACATACATTCCCTGTGTGCCCATGTCTGTGTGCTGCAGTCAGAGCTTGAGTTACACTCCTCTCTCCAACATACAGCCAGGAAAAACAAATGACATCCTTTTTAAAGTTTGGAATCCAGAACTAAATTTCTTTCCCCCCTATTCTCTCCCAGTTTGGATCGTGATAGATCCATCAACGTCGGTCTCGTAGTTTGCGCCAATTGTTCTGCCCAGCCATGATTTGATGGCTTCCATATGAGTGGGTATCCTCTTATATTATAATGGGAACTGCAATCAGGATCAGTGTGTGAACGGTGGCTGACATCCTGCCATAAAGCACACTGAAGCAGATGCTTGCAGGCAGTGGCATGCACAGACAGAGAAACATACTCATGCTGAGAAACTGTAAATGCATGCATGCCTGTGTTTGACTAAATTCAGACAATAGTTTCACACACACACCGACCGAGCAAGCACACATCCTGTGCTGCTGTTACTGTTGTCATTCTTCATCTCATATCATTGGTGTACCATCAGTGGTGGTTTCAGCCTTCAGGACAAGGATAGTTCTGGAGACAGCACTTTCACGGCGAGGTAAAATGGCCCTGTCGTCCCCAATCCCAGCTCAAATCCATCAGCTCAGTCGCTGCCATCACCAAAAGAAACTGAGCAGACGGGCGGATGGCGATCAACTTGGCAGGCACCTGGAATAATTTGGAAAACGTCACAGAGACCTAAAGCTATTCCAGAAATAGATTCCTTAACAGTGTAACATTGAAGAAGGAAAGCCATAAGTAGAGGGCTATTGAGAGCATAATGAAAAATAATACACTGTGGGAATGGAAAGCTTGACTCCTGAAGGGTTATTAAATTGTGGCAGTTGTGAAATGACTAAACACCGTAACCATACAAACTGAACCATGAAAGGTCAACTGTGTATTATAAAGAAACTAAAGAAAAACTATTCTGGATACCGTTTAGCAGCATACTCACATAAACAATCAGGGCCCTGTTTAAGTTTCAGAATAAATGCCAACTTACTGAACAACAACGCAAAAAAATCACAATATTTTTCGGTGGAGATATGGGCACCAGACCCCAAGTCAATTGTGGCCATTTTAAACTTTGAGCGTTAGACTGTTTCATACTCTGGGGGGCCTGCCCATTGTTTCAACGGCCCATTGTTCCAAAACTCCAACATTCTGAAAAATGTCTGAAAACCCATTTGTCCAACCCAAAATCCCTAAAACAAATACCTGTAGTGCTGATGGCCCATTGCTCCGAAAATACACACCCTCCCTCCAGTTGTTAATTCAGTGCTGGCCCTGTCCATGGTTCTGAATCTGAGTTTTGCTCTTAATGTTGACTGTAACAACCAAGTTAGGGCTAGTGAGAGTGTGTGTTTTTGGAGTAATGGGTCTTTGGAGCAATGGTCATGTGTTTTGGGGATAACGGGTGGTTGGACAATTTGGCTTTTGGTCCAATGGGACATTTTTCGGACTAATTGGATTTCAGAATAATGAGCAATATGAATCTCAACTGAGTCTAAATCAAAGCCGTGTAAGTGTTTATGGTTCCCATTGAAAATTAAAAGTGAAGAGAGAACAGGAGATTGTTGGAAAATGCAAGTCAGAAATGCATAAACTGGTTAGTTTATAATGAAAGTAGGATCAGAAGTGCCAAAGTGTAAGCTTTTTACAAAAACCTGAAAAGCTCTTTGTGCATATCAGAATAATGCTTTTTACACCTCTAGTACCTAGTACTAATACTGTCAACTAAAAAACAAAATAAAAGTCTGTACTCCTCTGCCTATACATGAAAAAATGTTAGTTTTATCATCTAACAATGGCTAAAAAGCTTAAAACTCTCCACTAGAGTAAATGTAAAATGAAATGGCCACAAATTAGCACTAAAAGCACAATTTCTGAGGTCAAAGAAGGCCATTTTTCAATTGGATCAGATTAGATGAATGCAGTTTATCGCGCTAGTCCGGGGTTTGTCTTTGTTAGCATTTTGTCTAGGAGCAAAGGAGGTTGAGATCTGTCTGGTCAGGATGACCTGAGACTCTCATATGGGGATCTGCCGTCTCTCTCTTACACACCACTAAATCTGGGCCATAATCACACCCTAATTCACACACTCATAAATCTTCTGCCCCAGGCTCTGATGTCAGCCCTATCCGCACACAAACGCACACACACACACACACACACACACACACACACACACACACATAATGTTCATCATAAACTACTGCAGGAGGATATTTTTAACAATTCATTTCAATGCCTTTCCAGTGCCAAAGTTTGGGGCCTTTGAAGTTTGAGTGGAAGTGCAAGAGAGAGCTAGTTTAATTTCACTTCACTCAAAGGCTGCCAAGGTCCATGAAGACTTTCAAAAGCATTCAGACAGCTATAAAATTAAGCCCTGCTAAAAACACAACATAATGAAAAAAGGGGTTTCAGAAAAAAAAAAGATCATGTTCAAGTGCTTTCTACATGAAAAGTTAAAAGAAAATGTTCAGGGGCTGGATAGCATTTCCAGAACATTTATCATATCCATTGCGGGACGTATACTCATCTGTTTACAGCGCCTGCGAGGTTACAGAATAGCTTGGTACAGTTTGTGAAATCAAGAACAGACGCACTGCAAAGAGCAATCTAGGACAAACTGACAGTAGATTTCAACTTTGGGGATATGAAATTCTGGCATGTCTTATACTTCAATCGCTTTGAAACAATATCCAATCACCCCTTCTCTTTCTTCTTTGTCTTTGAGAAATGAAAGGTCAAGAGAGCAAGATATGATATATAGGAAGGGGTGTGACAGATGTATACAGAGATGAACACAGAAAGAAGAATCAAGAGGGATCTGAGAAAATTCTTTGCTTGTCTCAAAACAATCAATTTCAGAACATTCAGAAAGATTTATAATGGTATTATCAATGCCTTAATTGTATCCAAATTGATTTATCACTTTGACAAAGCAATTTTTCTTAAATTAGATTGTAATGGCTCTAATCTGTTTTAAAAGATTTATCAGACTTTATTTTCAATCCTTCTTCTTTATTGATATGCCAGTCTCACTGAAGAAAAAGGACCTGAGTACAAACAACCATAGAGGGAATTTTAATTGCATACAATACCTCCCATAGACAATATTATAAATGGTGGCTCATGTGTTGTCACCAAGGTGTCATTGTCAGCTAACTGCCGGCTAATGCAAAAATGGGCAAAAAACTGGAGCATAAGTGGAGCTGAGGACGCCAAATGAAGCAGCTACCTTGCAGACAGCCATCTGTGACAGTTACGACCTGTCACTCAAAGTGGCCATAAAACCTTAATATAATTTAAATGGGTGAGTTATATAAAAATTTATCCACGTACAGTACAGTAATAAATGGGGAAGTTAGCTTTAGAGACCAAAACTGTACCATGCTATGAACATGTTTTTTTTCTTCTGTAAAGTTTATTTCTGCTGTAAAATTTTAATATTAGAGTCTGTGGGTATTGACTTGCATATTTAATGACTTCCTCATTGGCTATGTTTTTCAGCCTCGAAGGTTGCCTCCCCTTTACTGTCCAATCATAGCTGTAACTATGTATGGCTGGCCTGTCAGAATTTCTCATAGCCTTTCTGAAACCCAAAACTGAAGAGCAAAAGTGTTATGAATGGATTAAATGGAAGTTGCAAACATTAGCATGTCTAGCCAGCGAATCCTACTATGGCGAAAGCATGACTGACCCTACTCTGCCCCTGATTAGCTTACCCTAATATTCATAATCTCAATCTAACCAATCATCTCTCCTCGTGCTTCCTTACCTACTCGTTCCTTGACCTACTCATCCTAAACCAAGCAGAGGCAGAGTAGAGCAGGTCATGTCTTTGCTATAGTAAGATTTGCAATTTAGCAGGCAGCTAATAAGCTTAGTGCTGACATTAGTAACCATTTATTACTATCATGCATGTATCATTTACTACCTAGGTAAAGTATCTGTTATTGCAGCTTACATTTTTTTTAATAAAAAGTGTGTGAAGTATTTTCCCAATATGTAGAAGCTGGTACTGGATACAGTCACGCTAAAGGCTTAAGTTAGAGGGGCTGTTCTGCTCTTGAGTGGTATAACAGAAATTCACACTCAGCCAACCCCAGGCAACCTCATTCCCTGAGAAAGTATTTTGCTAAACCCCTTTAGTTAGTCCTCATCCTAAAAGCCTTTTTCATTTGTAACATTAAAAGTGAAAACATACTGTTTGATTTGAACAATGATTCAACCTAAGCAGCCAGGGTTAAAGCTCCAGTAGGCAACATTGTTTTGGTATAATTGAGAAATAATTTCATAAAAACCTTTAAGCATATTGTAAATCAGGTATTCTGAGAGAGAGAGCTACACTTCTGCACCTCCTCTATGCCTCTAACTTCAGCATTTAGAGAATCTGTGCCGGACCGGTAGACTGAACCAATCACAGGTCTTTTAGCGCAGCTGCGCGTTCACCTTACTTCGCTCAGACCCTGAATCAATGACGGAAACTACTGCAGGAAAAGTTGCTATAAAACGGCATTATAATAAAGAGAAAATAGCCTAATTAGCAACATGTTCAACCCAGGAGTTTGTCAGCTCACTCAATTACTTTTGAGTTCACCTTCAGTTGTATTCATTCACTTGTATGACGGAGCTTCGCGAGTGCTGAGAAGACCGGGCGGAGCCGACAGCTGCTGTGAGCCGCCAGTGAGCTCTTCAGAAGAGGGTCTGCAGCAGACTGGCGCTTCTGGAGGAAAAAAAACACGGGAGTTGCTGTGATGCCGGCTATTTTACTGTCAGGAGAGGAGCTCAGAGTGTATATTTCAAACTTTTGGGATTCAAAAGAGGATTTATCTTCATTCCTGCTTCAACCTTCTGCAGCAACGACGAAGAAATAATCACAGAGCCGCGGACTGGCCAGACCTGAGCTCAGCATTTGTCTTTGAAACTTTTGAGATGAAAAAGTTGATTTATTTATACTCCTGCCTCTCAGCCCTTCTGCAGCAGTGGTTCACGAAACAATTGCGAATGTTCTAACCAGCCAGATGAGAGCTCAGAGTCTGTTTCTTGAACTTTTGGGATTAAAAAGTTGATTTATCTTCATGTTTGCTTGTAAACCTGTGTGCAGCAGCACCATGGAGGAATCAACCGCGCTGTTTACATGGTGAGTAAATGACACTGTGCTCTTGTACTGATATTTTTGGCCGCGCGAGTCAAACCGTGTTGCTGCTAAGTTGCATTTGCATGACCGCTTATATCGCGGAGAGTCGCGCCCGACATGAACCGCGAGCCCAACTCCTCTCCAAGCGGGCGAGGAGTCATGTGGCGCTGACCGCAGCCCCCAGCTTCCTGTCTGTCCTCCTCCAGCAAGCGGGTGTTGTGATACTGAGCTCATGTGTGCAGGAGAGCAGAGAGAAAGACTTTTAAAAGTCTCTTTATGTTCAGCTCTCTGTACTTTTATATCTTCACACTGAATCTTCATGTTTTTAAATGTAGTTTATCTCCTCTGTCTGTGTTTTTTTACTGTCAGGTGTCACACAGTTTATTACACACAGTTGACGTCTGTTGGCCTGTGCTCGCTCACGAGCCTCATTAATGGTTGCTTGCACTCATGAAGCGCGTGCTGCTCATCTAGCGGGAGGGGCTGAGGACAGAAAACCAAACCTACCTCAGATGAGACTCAAAAATCAACCTTTGCGGGCTTTCTACCTCCTGCAGCTTTGAGAAAAAAAACACTCAATTCTTTTATTTTTTCTGTTCATATTTAGCAGAAACCTTGCAGACAAGCAACTGTCTTTTTAACATAACTGAACCCCACATCATCAAGCTCACAAACTCTTCTTAATACTTTTCATTGGTCAAATATTTGTTTAAAAAAAGCACAGACAAACATAATGAGAGTCTGAAACACAGCAGTATATCCTTTCGCTAACATCATTAGTGTTTTCCACCCTGAGTGTGATGTCAAAGGAAAATGGCTGCTGTGGAAACAATAAAAATGTGGAGATACAAGGTTTCTGCCCAACAGTGATGTTTTAATACTTGGACTAGGATGTAGGTCAGCAGTGAAACAGAAGAAGCTGGGTTTTTTTTTTTCCATGACTGTGACTTTTTACTTTCAACCTGTTACTTCCATCATGTATCCATTAAGTTAAATTAAATAAATAAATGAATAAAAATCAAAAAAAAATTGCGCAATGATACTTCTGTCACAATTACTACTGTAAACTGTATATGAGAAAGGACAGCTTAACTGGAATAGCAACTGTTACTAAGCCAGAGAAACAGGACAGTTAGTTCAAGCTTATATTTCAGACATCAAGCAATAAGAAAAATAGATTAGTAAACACACAAAGCAGATGACACAAAGTAATTACAAACATCACTGAAAATGTGCTGTATGCACAGTATCATCCATCACGGCTGCACGATTAAACTGTTACCAAATGCAGGAGAGGAATGAGCATCATCCGTGAGTGATGCTGAGGAGCAGAAAATAAGAGAGAATGAAACCTAAGAGGAGAGAGGTCCTCTTCCTCCGCCTCCTCCTCCCATCGGTCTCTAGCACATTAATTGAGTTTGGATGGATTGGAGATCGATGGCAGGGAGGCCCCTCGATAGCTCAGCGGTAAGAGGGATTAAAATTTGAAATCAATTAGTTTTGTGTCTGCAAACCCTTACCTCTGCGGGAAGGGAAAAATCAATTAAGGAAATTAAAAGTTGAAGCAGCGACAAGAAAGTCATTTTCAACGAGCTTCTCCGCTTTCATCTCTGCCGGAGCTCAGGCGCCGAGTGGCAGTGAGGATCAGATGGTGCCTTTATCTCTGCTCCTTAGAAGAGGTTTGGCCCCATGGAGACATTCAGGGGAGGTATCTGACCTTTGAACTTTTGGCCTCTGAAGTGACGGACTCCCCGGCACACCTGGCTCACCGTGCTGCTTGAAACACAGACAAAGACACACACACACACTCTGAGGTAAAATGGAGCCGCGCTTACAGTCCAGTTCTCCGTCTGTACAAAGAAAGCTAGAAGTCCAAAGCATCAAGAGTGTTTATTTTATGTACAGCAAGCAAAGTCCCCCAGTTCTCAACCTTGGCCATAAAAATTATAGCTCTGAATTTCACAAAAGACTGGAGCTCTTATACATCAAACTCAGACTTCAAGCTCTGGAGGCTTTTGAGCCACATATACAAACAATCCTCTGGAAGTCCTCTCACGTGGTATAGAAATGTATATGCTTTTTATCTCACTCAGCCCCCATATGTTGAGAGTGTTTGTTGTCAAAAATCACCATTCCAGCTCCTCAATAGCTCCTAGTCACTTAAGAGAGAGGCAGACGTATAGCGATAAAAGTGCAGATAGATGCTAGGTACAGAGATAGAGAGGTTAGAGGTAAGGAGACAGAGTCTCTTTGAAGATGGCAGTCTGTTCTGCCTGGTAACAGACCACACAGTGCAGTCTGTGCAATCATCGTCCTCTCTGCAGGCAATCATCACCAGGGGTCAGAGGTCAACTGGTGACCAAACAGCAACAGGAGCAGATCTACAAGTTTGAGGGGAAAGACATCACTTTGGGAGGACTTCAGCTGGTGTGCGGTGCACATGTAAACACAAAATCTACAATCACATGCATACACACAGGCATGTGTGATATAAAATATTTATTAGGCCTGCTATTGATACCTGGACATTTAGCTTTTTAAGTGTATTTTGATGCATTGTTTTCCAGTAGCATACAACTTTTTACAATACAAAGAGAGGTCTTAAAGGATAATCACACATACCTATTTTTTATCCAGAAAGTCTTTTGAGATTTAAAAATCAATAGAGATATAACGAAGTTAGGCAATTTGTTCATTTTTAACAGGGAGTTTGTTTTGTTCACCCACCACCAGCAAAATGACTCATGAAACCCCCATAGCAATGTGGCTTAGAGAATATTAACAAGAAAATTAAACAATTGCAAATGCGCCAGTTACTGCAGCACCACAGTCGGCACCATGACTTTGTAAATACACAGCACAGTTAGCCTACTGATGTTTCAGAGCTATGGTCAGGGCAATGGAGTCTAACTTGTATAAACTTCAAGGTCCTTTCAGACACAGCTCTGTTTGAGCTGTGCTCACTGTTTTACACTGTACAATCCAAGAAATTCATACACGGACAATAATATCGTTTCCTCCATTTTGCCTTCTATTCTTGGCAGGCTGCTTCATTTCTATTGGCCACACAGTGGTATTCATCGCAGTGTCAAGTGCATAATTTTGCTGACAAGGGGGATGGCATCCTCCCTCATACTGCCTACTGATCCTAATTATTAAACCATGTTAAAACAAATATGACAGTAGGCATATAAAAATTCACCTTATTGTTTACATTTTTTAAAAGTGTCTGGCTGTATATCAATTCCTACAAATCGTAAGAATTACTGGTCGCTACAGTCTTTTCTTTCGTCTATACTGGCCGTGGTGCAATGCTTTCATAGTGCAACTTTAATGTATGTTATGGGGGACAAAATCCACAACACTTTCATCAAAGTTTGAATAAGGTGGGCTTTTTTTACAGCCAGTTTGGGTAGGAGAAACGATTGTAACGATCAATAACTCTTTCAAGTTGTTTTTTGAGTATTCAGAGAAAGATTCAGAGCAACTGGAGACACAGATAACAGGTGAACTTGGACTTGGACTTGAGAAATAAAAATATTTAAGAGAATGGCCTCCAACAACTCCACATACCTTAATAACAAATCAAGTGGTCTGTCAGTGCTTCCAGAATCACCTAGCTCAGTGAATGAGCTGAGATGGGAAGACCGCTACCCTTCCTTGTAATTTACATATGTTGTGTATCCTTAGCTGGCTTGCTAATGTCTCTTGTAAGTCTACATTCAGGAATCACTGGGTTTTGTACAGAGTTGGAGGGTGTGTGACTCCAGAAATTTCACTGTGAGGATGGGACCTCTGGAGAGCTGTGGACAGTTACTAGTGCTGATGTTAAGCTAGCTGTTGATGATCAGAGAGTTGACCTATGTCCAAACTAGGCTGGCTGCTTGTTCAACCATAATGTCTCATTGTCTGTTTCTGCACATGTTAAATAATACAGCATACAATGAGGATCTGATGTTGTTTAAAATCACTTTTGATGGCGCTGTGAGTAACAAAAAATAACATAGCTATTTACATTAGGTCTTAAGTAATTAGTAAAGTAATAAAATTACTTCGGTAGAGACACAATTGAATCGACTGCTGGGGGAGACTAATAGAAGGTGTAAAGAAACTAAACTCAACTATTTGCTCAGCCTTCATAATTAGGGTGTATATGCATTGCCATGGGTCTTGCAGGTTAAGCAGAAACTGGATGACTTTAGTTTACTTTTGTTACACAAAAGCCAAACATCATAAACTGGTTGAAACCAACCGATGAATGCAGGCTGAAAGATCAGTATGAAAAGTATTTCATGTGTCATATAAACCACCCATCTATGCTGAAATTGATTTTGTTATTACAGTCAGATACAGAAAAAGTTATTTGTAAACTAGGCTTGAAGAATGCTCTTTCTTTGTTTTAATAACATTTGCTGTACTTTAGCCATATACTATCACTTTGTTATTATTGCACGTTTTGTTTGTGCTCCTCATCATGTGATCCTGTTCTTGAGTCACATAAAATAAACAAAATTTAATTAAATGAAAACCACAGTAGATAAGAAATAACAGTTTCCTCAGAGCTGATGGATAGTGAAACCCTATAGTCCAAAAAGTCCTCCCACTGCTTTAAACTTCCCATGGAGCAGTTAACAGAGTCATTATTGGTTACATGTTTCCTGTAAGACAGCCAGCTAGGGAGGGACTTGTCACAGACATTGATTGGCATTTACAATAGCCAGTGGCGCTGTGTGTTACACCCAGTGTCCAATAACTGGACATATTCTCTGGTAGGCCACTAAACCCGGTTCTGTTGCCTCCATAATGGCAGCTAACAGTTACCATTAGCTACTGTGGCAAAAAGTAAGCTATCTTTCCATCAGGATACTCTGTAATTAAATAACCAAGAGTTGAAGCTCAGCAGCTAGCCAGAAAATAATTTTTCCATTAAAATTGATATAGTTTCACCCAAATCAGTGAATTAAGTTATAAAGTTTTGCTTTTGTACAGTGAAGTCTGGATCCCAGAAATACTCCAGCACACTCTGGTGTATTCTCCTTCCACGCTCAGGATGAGGCATCAAAAGTTTAAAAAAAAATCATTTTCCAGGAAAAGACACATTCTAAATACCATTAAAAATACATAAGAATATTTAGAAAATGACTTATTGTCATTGTTGGGCCAGACACTGGTGTGTAGGTGTCATATAGTGCAACACATATGCGATAAACATTGATTTTGACTTCACAGGAACTTTAAGTTGACCGATGAAACATTAAACTCTTTAATTTTTTGTACACTATGTTTATATCATGCTCTGGTTATAATTACCCTGCACTTACAATGTGCTTTTAATGCCTTATGAACACCACTTCAAGAATTACCCACTAAACTTAAAGAAGAATACACACACATAGACACACACACACACACACGCACACACACACACACACACACACACACACACACACACACACATTCCCCACACTCAGAGGATAAAGGAGCTCTTATGTCAGCGAGAGAGAAAAGAGGAAAGAAAGAGTTCCTCCACTCTGTCTCCCTACAAAAGAAGCAAACAGGCTTTGATATCGGTGAAGAGAAGTTCCCTCTGAGACCAGTTGGAAGTAATCTATTCTATACGTATAAAGACACAGAGCCATTTCCCTGCCCTGCACTCGTCCTGCAGTGGAGAGCCTTTCCAAACGGGGACGCAGGCGAACAGAGAGCGTGATGGAATGAAAAGAGGGGCACGGGGTAAGGACGTAAAAGGATATGAGGGGAAAAAAGGAGCTGGGAAAGAGTAGACAGGACGCGAGGGGTAGGAGGGGAACACGGGGCGGGGGGCAGTGAGGGGATGAAGACAAGAGCGGAGAGCGGTGAAGAAAAATCATCTTATCCCAAAGTATCTGCACCTGAGAGCAATTTGTCCCCAATTTTGGGAGCTTAATCACACCATTGAAGTGTGTGCACACAAATACTGACACACATGCACACACATGCACACACAGTGGTGGCGTTCGCAGGGTCTGGAGGGAGTTAGACACGCGGATGATGTCTTCTGGGAAAGCTGCAGGGGTCTTTGAAGAGATACCCAGCTCTCCGCCACTCTGCACGCTAGACGGTGGGGGCCCTCTCATTTCTAGCACAGCAAAGTTTGTGTGTGTGTGTGTGTGTGTGTGTGTGACCCAGGCTCCTCCATCTTCTGACATAGAGTGTTTTTTTTCTTAATACTCCACAGGCTCTCTTTCATGGTCTGGGCACTAAGCATTTTCCCCTCTCTCCTCTTTTTCTTCGTTCTTTCTGCTGAAGTAGCTAGGGTGGAGTTCCTCTTGTGGGCAAAGGGTGGTATGGGAAAGAAAGAAAGAAAGAAAGAAAGAAAGAAAGAAAGAAAGAAAAAAGAAAGAAATTGGACTTGCCTATCTTCTCGCTGTCTTTCTTATCTGTGTGTCGGAAACAAGGCATTAGCCTCTGGAGCGCAGCCAACGCCAGTTCTTTATGATTGGGTTATAATAAAACCTGCCCCGAGATCAGATGAGATGAGATGATGGAATGAACATTTGAGATGAAGGTGGAGGAGGAGGAGGAGGAGGAGGAGGAGGAGGAGGAGGAGGAGGAGGCACTATGAGGGTGAGGAGAAGGAGGAGGAGAGAGTTTTGCGGTGGGGAGAGTTTGCTTAAAGCGCTGAGCTGTTATTGCAACGGGCGGCTCAGGAATGCAACCGCTCACTGCTCTGACCAAAGAGTGAGGGAGAGTGAAAGGAAAAGAAAAAGAGGGAGAGACAGAGAGAGATTGGTAAACCAGAGTGCGACCAGGCTAACCACATTATGTCATCAGGGCTTTATGATCTGCTAATAACCAAATCGTATTGAAGAAAAACACTCTGGTTTCAATTAGAGTCCACAAATGCTGTTTGACTTTTAGATATAGGGTCCATATCTGGGAATATTCACCCAGGCTAATTGTCAAAGCATGTGGATGTTAAAAGTCAGAAACGAGCTCGCTAAAGCCAGAGAAGATGACAAATGTCGGCACAAGCCCTAATTCAAAAATATCTCAAACGCTGTATTGCTTACATTTCACATAATACAGCTCAAATATATTTTAAATATTACCAGTTGTGTGCATGACATTAATTTGAACATATGTGCAAAGAAATGTAATCCTATCCTCTTAAATTGGCAACTTCAAGAAAATATGTCAAGACAAAAATGCAGAACACAGGCAAAAAGATGAAAACAAGCCCAGAAAATACTCGTTTCATTTCACATGAGCAAGCAGTGACCTCAGAATGACACGGTTCAACCGGGCTTCTTTGTCAAAAAATCAGTTATTCACGTGTTAACAGGGCCATAACATTGGGTCATGCTCTCTGCATTTTTTGGGTCAGAATTGGGGCAGCTTATTAGCAGTATGCTGCAAGTAAAAGCATACACATGAAAGATATTTTTTAGGCCGGTTACAGATATGCCTTAATGCAATTATTAAAATTTAATACTTTCAGACCATTAAAAATAAATTAATAAAAAACAAAAGCTGGGCATATATATTTTGGGGTATCTCTTTTTTAATCTATATATCAAACTGCTCTATAGGAAAAAAAATGTCCCCCAATTATTTTTATTTTTCATCACTGAACAACGCCTTCCCAACATCAAGAGTGATTTGCAACAATAACACACAGAAATGATGATTCCATATTATAACCATATCAGACATGAGCAGATGTAACAAGATGAAAACAACATAAAAGACACAACAAGATGAAAACAACTTTAAAAACATAGCAAGAGAAAAAAACGATATAAAAGTTGGAACAAGATGAAAACAAAAAGAGAGGGAGATTCGACCAAGAGGAAAGGGTGAGGCTGGGTTAAACCAACATAAAAGACAAAACAAGATGAGAATGATGTAAAAAAAAATGTAACTAGATTAAAACGATGTAAAAGATGGAACAAGATGAAAATGAAAAGAGAGGGCGATTCAACCATGGAGCAGAGGTGAGGTTCAGTTAACTTTACATCGAGTTGAAATGTCCTTCAGATGGCTACTTTGTACTTTGAGTACATTTCGGAGCTTCTACTTTTCCATTTTTCCTTAAGAAGTTGAATCAATACTTCTATCAGAGTCTTTTTTACACAGGTATCTGTATTTCTTCTTGAGTAATGTGCACTCTGTGCACTTTTGACACCTCTTGGTATTAACATTTAAGTTATATAAGTTTCATGATATAAAACAGTATCTGTTGAAAGAATCAATAAAGGAGACAAAGAATCTGACCAAGCATTCAAGAACAACCTTCAGTACTTGACACTGCTGCAGACATATTTCAGCTGGTACTCAAGATGTATTGAGGTTTTGATAGCCAGTCTTAATAAGCAGTTTTATTCCTAACAGTGAGGTGATGACTGTAAAGTAGCATTTAGACTTCAGATTATGTTGGAACATATAATTTTAGGGCTACAACTAACAGTTATTTTCATTATTGATTAATATATTGATTCCATTTTTCATTTAACCTACTAATTCCTTAGTCCATAAAATGTTGCACTTGGATTCAACGTAGTATTTCTGAAACCATGGCTACGGCTCTGCATGTTACTGTTTAATAATAAATCATTAACATGCACTGAAGCTGGGGTTGACAGTTTATTTTTTGTCTCATTGGGCAAAGGTTCCATATCAGCCTTTAAGTATGATGTAATTCAAGTGATCTGATAGACTTCTACTCATCCTCTTTGCTCACATATATCACATTTTGTCCAATGAAAGGGCACCCTAAAGGGCTCTTTCTCATACTGTATTTTCTCCACTGGAAGGGCAGCCAGAGAGGGCACTTTACCGCATAGTCTTAGACACTGGACCTCTCTAGGGCAGTGGTCATGTTTTATCTACCATAGTGGCATCTAAATAGGCAATTTTGTGATGTTTTTTTCAACATGGCCTCATTCCCTGCAACTACAAATTAGTGCTCAGAATGCAAAAAGAAGGACCAATCAAGTTATGTTTCTTATGAGGGGTAACTGCTGGGTGAAAAGGAGGTGAGGTTGCAAAAAATGTTACAATTAGACAGCTATCTTGCTGAGGAAAATAGAGAACCTTTATGTTGTTTTTGTTATTTTGACTGATAAAAGTGTCTTGCCTATTAACAATGAAAACTTTGAAGCCCAATATCTCAAAGCTACTCAGATCTCAGATAAAACTACCGCAAATACACAAAGCATTGTGAGTTATAGCTTGAATAATGTTTTAATGTCATATGTAACAGATAGAACCTCAGAGACCACAGACAGGGCAGCCGGCGGTCACTGCATAACCTTGTATTAGATTTAATCCAATTAATGTTTTACGTTGTTTGGCTGCTTGGGGAGAGCCTGAACAGCAAAGATACTGTGGTACAATTTCCCCACAGACATGCCAATGTTGATCATTTGATTAGGTACTTTTAATTAGTGGTGAACACAACCAGAAAACATCCTGAGACAAATCACTTGGAGCAGCTCGAAACCAAGGGCGGAAGGGAGGGAACGGGGCGGCGCTAACCCATCCATCACCCTGTCTCAAAAGGTCTCTAATTAGCTGGAGCCAATCAACAGAGGCAATCCATCAGCCCTCACATCGGCCTCAACCAATCGCAGAGCACCATTAGTCACCATCTGAGGCTGCCCGAGCCAATGGCACGGCTGGATGATGGAGGGAAGTGAGGGCTGGCTGCCAGGGATGCAGGGGTTTTAGAGGACGAGGGGTGGAATGGGCCGTGACAGCTTTATTCATCCGACGCTTAAACAGCCTCAGAGGAGAGGCAGAGAAATGTCAACGTGGAGAGGACGATTACGAGAGATATCGATCCCCTTTCCTTCCCCGAAAAGAAAAGAAAACACTCCTCCTCCTCCTACTCCTTGGCCTCAACACTCCCTCAGGCCCGCTCCGATAGACATTGGGAGACAGGTGGAGAAAAGAGGGAGGGATGGAGGGAGGATGCTCTGTCCCCCTCATTCATTCTCTTCCCTTGCTCATGCTGGCTCGTGGTTTTTGCTGGCAGTGCATCTGCTTTACAGCAATACAGATAATGCTTACCCAAGGCCCTTGTCTGGCTTCAGGACGTCAGAACAACTGAGGCAGGGAGGGTATGGGCTAAAATAAAAAAAACAATCAACAAGCCTGGAAAAATGGGCAGTGATTTAAAAAGTGGTAAGAAATAAGCACCATAAAACACTTGTGACATGGCAGACTTGTCTGTGAAGTTTAATGAAGCCAAAAACCATTAGGATTATATTTTGTTAATGATAATTGCTTGCTCATATTGTCTTTTAAGTGTTTCTTTCCGTTCATTAAAAAGCCAGACAGTCTTAGATGAACAAAGTGGTGAGGTGGGAATGACAGCTCCAGACACGCAGAGTCACTCACTGCCCACATCTCAAACACACTCTGGTTTCAGTGTGTACGGCTGCACAGTTATGGTGTGTGTTAAACATACTAAAACTGTGGTTACATTAGCACTTAACAACACACTTCATGCCAGTTGTATGGCAGCTTGTTTTTCAGAAATCTTTGATCACAAGTGGATATGTGTAGTCACACTACACTTACATACACACACACACACACACACACACACACTTACACTCATTTAAAGGAGCAATATATAACAACCGCACATCCAAAAATGAGCACTGCAGTCTAAATAGTGAGTTGGCTGCATAGTTGTATACGAAATGGGTTAAAATCCTATTGAATATATGGGTCTATGGTTGAAGCAATTCATTTTACAGATTTCACATTTAATTGTGCACTGCTGCTATGGACGTAGTAGACAATAATTTTCACATTCATATCAAAGGGAAAGGTCACCCGAAAATTAAAAATGCATGTTTTTGGATGCAAGTTTGCCAGTTATTGGCCATAGAGGTGTCTGCTTTCGCTCCAAAATAATGGGATTAAGTGGCGCTCAGCTTCTGGTGCTCAAAGCACCACCAAAAGAAAAAAAAAAAAAAAACAGCTGAAAAACTCAACTGTAGGATCTCTTCTCAGAAATTATGTCACTCAAACTAATCCATGGATCTTGTTTTGAGCAGTTTGATGTAGGAACTCTTTTCTTTCTAGAAGAAAATACTAGAAAGTAGTAATGCTTTCAAAGACATTTCAAACATTAAAGGTACTCTGTGGAATATTTGACTGCTAGAAGCTAGAACAATGTTTTTATGAGTGAGCCCTTGTTTCATTTGAATCTTATGAGTGCTTGTGCACATGTGCAAGCACATGGGTGACACAATACACATTCCCAATTGTTTCTCACTACTCCGCTGATGTCAGTTGGTGGCAGTAACATGCATAGATGCATAGCAATGTGTTGGCAAAGGCAATAACAACTGTTAGTAAGCTAATGATGTAAACATTTAAAATATTAAAAAGAGCACATTTGCAAATGCTTTCTGAGTATGAAATGCATTCAGTGGGATACACATAATATGTTTTGTGGGTCATGCGTTTGTTTATAAGAAAACTCTTTAAGTTTATATTTTGACTTTGATCCACCTCATTTTCATGCACACAGTCTCCCTGTGCAGTGAAGGATAAATGCAACTTTCTGAGTGCATTCACTTTCAATTTAGAAGTTTTATTATATTACACACTACAATATTAATTTAGGCTTGGGTGATTGGACAAATATATCACTATCTGTGCTTGGCTCAGTCATCCCTGGCCGTTTTTTTTTTTTTTTTTTTTTTTTTTTTTTTTTTTTTAGGATGATTTTCATCATTTTATTTTGCAAATTTAATGACACACCCACTGAACAAGTTTGAGGAAAACAGCCTGTTGAGACAGAACATTTTCACATCTAAAGCGATGAATTAAGGATTAGGGATTTATTTCCACCAAACCAGAGCTGGTGATAATTGGAGCAGTAGAAAGACTCACCAAGATGGTTTTGGTGAAGTCTGTTTTTGACTTTGAATGAAGTTTGTTTTACGATGTGTTAATGAGGCAGTTAAACATGTCTTAGAGTGATAAAATAGAGAAACTGGATTCAGAAGGTATGAGTGCATTTTCACATTTAACAAGTAAAATATGTGCAAAACAAAATGTGATAAACCAGAATAATCCTCATTCTGAGCTCATTTGGGCACACAGACACTGTGAATTTTCACATAACAAACCAAATGTGTGCTTTTTTTAGTAACATATGGACACACACACCTTATGCTCATTTCCTGGCACCCAAAACACTGAAACATACAGATATGTATGTACACCATATTAAGCACATTATCATAGTCATAACACGTGCAAACACACACATGGTTGCTACCTCCGACCCTATTTTCAGCCACTTTCCTCTCTCTGCGTTTCTCTGTGTTACACCCACACACACGCTCCAGACGTTGTGCTGTGGGTGAACCTGGGCGGTGTTTCCTGATGTCATTAAGTGTGGGTTCTCCAGGGCCACATTGCCACATTTCACTCTACTACAGCTGCTGCTCAGGCCAAGTCCAGTAATCACTACTTAGCAGCCACTCGGAGCCACAAGCACGCCAGCAGAAAAAGGCTCCAGGACCTACATGCGGGGCCAACTTGCTCAGCCCACGTCAATCAAGTCCACTCAGAAACGAGCCTGATACTAACAAGTCTCCTCTGAGCCCAAACACATCGCATGAATGGAGAATGTTAGCTCGTTTACATGAACTGGCAGCGCTGATGAACAGATGTCTATTTGCCAGCATTGAGCTCTCGTGAATTTGCGGGCCAAATGTTGAGATAATTTGGAGCAGACATTTTGAAAAGACATTGTCCCTTTGGTAAAATGGTGGACAGCTAAAGCCACAGAGCCCAATAACAGCCCGCTGAGTTTCCTCGTGGGCCTGCTGCTTTATTCATTTCTTTCCCCTGCTGCTGTTATTGGAGCTGACCCCTCACCTGGCCTGCTCACAGACTGCTGGTCCAACGCATATTCTCCATGAGCCATTGGTTAAATGTCTGAGCCAACAGGATGTGACCACACAGACGGGAGACATATATAACATTTTATAGTTCAGTGCAAAAGGAAAAAGCAAAAGAAGAAAAGTGGCCAGGCGAATGCCAACAGTCCTAATACTCAACAGGAGCTGTTTGTTTTTGTTGTGCTAATTGCAGCTCAATCTGCAGGAAATGTATGGGCCTGATGCAGCGGATGAAGCTGAAAGTGTTTCAGAATGCTCTCCAGAAATAGTCCTCTTGTGGTTATCAGCATCTGGCTGGAACAATGGAAGACATGTGTAATTATACTATATGTGTATACATTTGGGCGGATGTGGGTATGTGTGTAAATTTGTGCCTGTCTGGCTCTGAAACTAGAGCTAACATGTCACTGCTGTCATGAGAAAGCTGTAAATCCAATTTGCCAATAAACAGCAATGGATTCATTTGGATGAGTTCTAAATGGTCTTGTTCAGCATTTTGGCAAACTTTAAACATGCTCATGAGTGGATGTGGTACCACTTTACAATAAGACTGTCCTTGCTATACTGTAAATCATTAAAAACCTGTTATTACACATCAGATAAAAAACACAACAGTAATTGCTGCTTGCCAAATGGTCAGCTGACATTCATATGTACTGTTAAGCCTCAAATCTCATTACTAATACTTATACTACTTTATCTTCTCCATCAGCAACATTTACACCTGTCAGATTCATCAGATATTTGCTTATGAGTAACCAGCATTTAACCACCATCAGCATATCTTAATAGTAAAAAAGTTTAATTTTGCATATGAACCTTACTTCACAGTAAGGCTGCCTCACCAGATCTTGCCCAATAGTGAGCCCCATCATATGAAAGCTGTTATAACTTGTTTTCTAATTGTTTATAGTGTTTACAACCTCATTATAAACCATTACCATCAAGGGTGGTCTTATTTTAAAGTATGGCTTTTGTTACCTTCTTAGGCAGCTGGGCTAGCTGTTCCCCCACTTTCAGTCATTATACTAAGCTAATCATTTTTATTTAATTGTAATTGTTTTTCTTTAATCTGTACAGATACCAAAGTTAAATTAGGATATAAGGGGCACGGTAGTGAGCTTTAAGAGCTGCTGCTAATGGATGTTGAAAAGAACCAGTTGTTTTCCTGTCTTTATGCTAAGCTAACAGGATTCAGGCTAGAGCAGGGGTTCCCAAACGTTTTCTGGTCAAAGACCTCCTCAAAAGATGCATATTAGACCATGAACCCCCAGTTTGAGAGGATTTTGTCTTCAGGATTTATTAATTAAGTCTTCATAGTCAAATCAGTGATCACAGCAGGACCACTATAAATTACAATACAATCAATCAAAATAGCCAGCCCAATTTCTTCCCTTGGTAATCCAAGCTCCAAAACATGATGAAAGTTCATATATTCTTTTTCCTCCTTTTGCTAGGGAGCCTCTACAACCCATTCAAGGACATCTGTTGGTCCCCGCTAGACCCCAGTTTGAAAAACCACTGGGTTAGGGTTTAATTCTGACTGTACTGACATGAGAGTGGGATCTCTTCTCTCACATACCTCTCAGCAAGAAAGCAAATAAAATGTTGAACTTTTCCTTTAAGGATTACTTGCTGCTGTTTTGACAAAATCCTTCAGAATCCATTAGATGATGTCAAAAATATGTAATTGCTAAGTCAACAACGTTTTTCTTTGGTTCTGCGAAGTTGACATGTTGGAGATACAAACTTTCCCCAGACATGACCGTTGAAAAAAAAAAAAATCCAACTCTTCGCTGCAGGGTTATAGGGTATTAATTTCATACCTGGAAAAAGAACACTTTATAGCCATCCTTAAAAAACATCAAAACACTGTCTACTTCTTGGCAGACACAACTCAAATCAGAGCTGCCAAAGAAAGAAAGAAAGAAAGACAGAAAGAAAGAAAGAAAAGAGGAGAACAAGCCATCATCTCACTTTACTGCCTTGGAGCTAGAAGGATCGAAATACAAGATACTGGCCGAGTTTGTCACGTCAGTGCCGAAGTTTATACACTCACAATACGAGCGCTAGTAAAGACAGAAGAAAAAGAGAGCGGAGGCAAAGAAAAGAGAGAGGGGAGTAATTTAATTTCATCTGCACTAAAAGGCAGAGTGTTGGCACCGGTCAGTGATTCGCCTCGTTAGCTCCCTACCTCTCTCGCGCCAGCCAACGCATATCTCACTCATGAGTAATGTGGAAGACGGAGAGTTTGCCCTCCTTCCTCCTTCTTTTCCTCCTCCACATCATCATCCTCCCTTTCTTCTTTGTTCCACCGCTGCCTTATCTGCTCATCCCTCAAATCGCCCTCCTACGGTACAAGTTTAAACGTTTCATTTGAAATGCAGATAAAGATCTCAGAACTGCTGTACAACTTCTTTTTTTTTATCAGGGATGAGGGATTTTAAAATGTGAGTGCGAGTGTGTGTGTGTGTGTGTGTGTGTGTGTGTGTGTGTGTGTGTGTGTGTGTGTGTGTGTGTGTGTGTGTGTGTGTGGGTGTGCAGTGCAGTTCAGTGGGTTATTGTAGCAGCTCCAGGAAGTGTAAAGGGATCAGCGACATTAAATGGCCAACAGGGTCAACTATCAGATTCCCTTAAGACAAGCCAGGGCAATTAGAGAGAAACAAGAGGCACAGACTTATTTAAACACATGCATAGACATGTACATGTGTGTATTCCACTTGTATCTGATAAAAGAGCAAGCAAAACCAGATGCACACACATGTACTAACCACCGCACACATACTGTACACCAGCGCAGCCACACACACTTCTCACTTCATCACCCTGCGGGCTTGTTAAAAGGCAGTTTGCAGTGTGCAGTAAAGCTGGGCTACGGGTTGCCGCGGCGAGTCAGGTAACAAATTGGCAGGGCTGTTTTCCTTTGCCATTGATTGTGGGAGTGGGTGTTTTCACCACTGCCGCCGAGTCACCCTGTCGGAGGCCCGGGCCTGCGCTGGAGCGTGAACGAGAGGGAAATGATGGAAACACTATTCATGTCTTCTGTCTTTCTCTCTCTGTATTTCTTTTCTTCCCTTCGTTTGTGTTTCATACGGCTCTTTTTTTTCTCATCCTGCCTCTCTGTCTGCGTTTGTCTCTTTCTCTTCATTCTCTCTCTCAGCCTGAGGGCCACCAGCCACATTATTAATCTATTACACTCCCCCTCTCCTTCCCCTCTCATTTGCGCTGTCATCATGCTTCCTCTGCTGTGTTTTTTTTTTTTTTTTTTTTTTTTTTTGTCTGGCTCACTCTGTCACCATATTTAATTTCAAAGTTCGAACAGAGTTTTAATTCAGTTTTCAAAAGGGGGAAAGAGGAGGCAGAAGATGAAGAAGTACAAGACAAGTGGTTTACTACTGGCTGGTATAGTTTCTAGTATAAGTATAGTTATTCTTTTGTTTTTATGAATGGGAATAGCTATTAACACTAACACTAACACCTTGATTCTCAAACTGTGGTATGTGTACCACTGGTGGTACGCCAGCTCCCTCGAATGGTACGTGGAAGAATGTCAGAAATATTCTTTTGAAATAAATTAATTTAAAAACACATAATATATCAAATATGATCAAATTGCTGCAAAATTTCAAATGAAAATACATAAAACTAAATTAAGTTTATAGCTTTATAAATAAGTTTGGTCTTTTACAGAAATGAGCATTGTGATCACAGTGATATTATCTTAACATACATTGTACCATTTTACTTCACATGCTGAACATATATGTGGTAAAAATAAAAAAAATAAAATAGCGGCTGACTTAACATTGTTGACTCAGTCTGCTACACTTACTCCAGCTTCAACACTCCACACTGACCAGCTACAGCAACCTCAAAGGGTCAAAACTGAAACTCAAAATTCACAGTTTCAAAGTTTAATTTCCTGTGTGAAGGATGTTCATTAAAAGCGTAGTGTTCTGTGCATCTTATTTCATTTCTTTTAATTTTCTCATTCCACTAGCTTGATTTTTGGAACAATTAGTCATTATATAAAGTCTTGAGAAAAGTAAGATTCAACTTTTTATCCTGATAGTACTGAATCGGGAGATAAGCGTGTTGTCCCAGCCTTAATAGTTTGATATATTTTCATTTCAAACATGTAAAAATGAAAACAAACAGTAAAATTAAAGCTCTCAGAAGTAAGTTTAGAGTAAGAGTTCCCCTTAACTATCTTGTATTGTAAATTCACACTAGCTGGGCGTTTTTTGGTCACTTGGGGGTAGCACAATGAGCTGTAAACACAACATTAACATATTATCACACATGGGAGAAATGATCCTTTAGTGCTTTCTGGCTGCTTAGATGGTCTCTTCAAGGAAGTACTTTTTGGTAGAAAGCTTTCTCAGCTTTCTGACAGAAGGATTTCTGAAATTCTGCACCTCCCCCTACACCTACCCAAGAAGGTCTATGGGGCAAAAAGCCTTTAGAGTTTATTTTAAATTTTGTTTTTGTCCACCTGATGAAGTTCAATAGCCAGTCTTCTTTTAGCTCTGTTTTGTCTCTACCAACTCTTGAAGAAAACATCTGTCTCTTTAGCTGTACAATGCACCACTGCTGTAAGTTGATCATGTAGTATAACTTTGTCTCTCTGCTGGGCAGAGCCTTTGTCTTTTTACATGTCTTTGATTTATATATTCACAAATATTCATCTTTCTTTTCTTTTTTTTATCTTTCTTTTGGCAACAATACGTGCATTCAATCCTTTTTGTACCCAGATTTAGCAAAAAAATGTGCTATTTGTATGGTTTTGCTTGCAGCCAATCACCACACATGCTAATTTAATGCAAGGCGTTGAGGTTGAGTATGGTATATTTGATGGAGCTGGCAGGTCTGGGTGTCGGGATGCCGCCAAAATGTTCCACAGTTTGACTAAACTTCATGCCTGTGGTATCTGAAAACAATAAATACAATGCAGTTAGATAATTTTTGGAATGTTTCCATTCACATGATGGAAATCAAATGAGGTAGAAGAAAAAGAAAAGTACTCTATTGGTATTGGTATCACTCTAAGGATAGTATATATACAATAAGGTAGTATTGTAATCTTTTTTTTTAAACAATGCCCAGCTCTAGTCAACCAAACTGCACAATAGCAGCACCCTGACTTTGACGTGACTGGGGAACCTTAAACCTGTGTGCACCTGCGTGCACCTGTGAAAAAACATCTGTGGCAGACAAAAATGGACTTTAAAGCACAAGGGGCAAGCTGAAGCACAAGCATTCAAAAACGATCCATGTGTTGCAGCCATTTCAGTCTGGTCTGTAGCTAAAGGGAAACTTTTTAACAGAGCTTTAAAAAACACAACAAGAGCATAAAACATTTAATGAATTGTTTAATCAATTAAACAACTCCTCAAAACTTCAAGACGGACATGAAGATGAAACAGATTTTGTTCAGCTTGCTTGTTACGACTCTGTAAAGCAGCGTCCCACAACAAAAGCTCCCCAGTAACACGGGGTAATTTTGCCATAAAACCCTAAATGGGCTGTAGAGAGAGGAAACCAGAGAAGAAAGAGCTCAGTCTGAAACGTTAAGACTGCTCCATGGCACTATTTCCTGATGGGCAATCACAGGCTGTTCGGCCAGGCTTTGCTCAGTGTTAAAGTGTGTGTGTAGAGGCGCGTGTGTGTGTGTGTGTGTGTGTGTGTGTGTGTGTGTGTGTGTGTGACTGGAGACCAACCCCCAAAACACCTATATGATTACAGCCTGGCTCTCCACTCTCTCTTCCTTTTCACATCCAGGGTAACGACTGCATGTCCAGACGGGGGATGACCGGACCTTTGATTGGATGCAGGGCTGAGCTGAGGACGCGGCTGATTGGATGCAGAAGCGACAGATGGACGAACAGACAGTGAGGTGCAGACAGGAGACGTTCCTGACTCCAATTATGCAAGCTTCTCTCTGTCTCTCTCTGTCTCATTTTTTTTCTCTTTTGGTTAACACTCCCTGCCAGACTTTCCCTCAGTCTGACTACACAATCCATCGTCATGAACAGCATCATATTAATGCCGTTCACTACCCTGTCTCCGTCCCTGCACAAACACACACACACTCACACACACAGAGATGAGATGTTGTAGCGACAGCCCATAATTCTGTATGTTCTGACCCTGACACAGTGAATCATAAAACACTCTATTTAAAGGGCATAAGGAGATTTTATAGCAACACGTGTCAACCTATGCTCCTATAAGAAATGTGTACACACAAACACATACGTACACGTCTTCACAGTGTGTAGTGTGTGTAGAAAAGAGCTGCAGTGATGTTATCAATATCATACACTCTCATTTCCTTTTTTTAGCTCAAAAGTGGCATGTCTCTGTGAACAACATTGTGTATTTTATGACCTAAACACTGATATTTATATTTTATATTATTTTCTGCCTGGTGTTGATTGTATTGTTGATACATTTGATTGACTTACATAACCTAAAGTAACAGTTTCTGTGTTGATCTCATCCTACATGTGCTTTGCAGGTCTGTTGACATTTATTAGGCTTTATATTTACAATAATAATTATTTTTTCCTTATTAGTGACATGAACTCTAAAGACACACACATGTATGCATGGCTGTTTAACATAAATCAGGTGTTCTGTGATTGTGGCGATGTGTGTGTGTTCCTCAGCCAAGCACAAGACACACACACCTGCACACATTTAACTTCAATATTTACACTTCATTGCTGGTCAAAAATATAGTCAAAGGACTCTTCACTAATCGACATTCCTGTGGGGAAAAGATTGAACATAAATGAAGGTGTTTTGTGATTGTGGAGATGCGTGTTTGTGACTCAGCCAAATGTTCACTTTACTCAAAACAGTTCATTCTTTATTCTTTCATAAACTGCATAATGTGGATCTCATCTCAGCAAATTGCCTTCCATTGTTACATCTATCCCCAGCTATACACCTTCACCATACACATGTGCTGGCTTGGCTTGACTTGGTTTGACTCGGCTTGTCAACCCATCACTGCAAAGATATGCATATCCATTACAACAGGGCAACCCGCTTAAAGGTGTGTCCTGCAACTGAGGATGAGCCTAGCCTGAGTCGAGTGATTGTAAAATGGTGGATAAACACTTAATTTCCTGTAAATTATTCACAATAGAAGTCCCCCTATTATTCTATTATCTAAAAGCTTTTATTATGAAGCAACAAAATCAGGAAATGTTGGGTTTTCATCAACAATAACTTAACACAACTCATATATGTCTGAAAGTGAACATGAAACAGTAAAATATCAGGCAGTTACCTGAAAGTGCAAAGTGTGATGGTACAGAAAACAACAGAGCTCTTTGTATTTGACTCTATGATTTGTGCAAGTGAGTTACACTTGCACAAATCACACAAAAAAAGCGTTACTACCATCCCTGGTATCCCCTACTACCACACTTATGAGGACAAAGTCAGAATAGTTAATAAAAGCCCTCACAAGGACAGAAATATAAGCACACACAGTCACTGTAGTGTCTAAAATGCTGTTTTTCTTTGTATGTGTGGGCAAGGATGTCTGTTCAGTGAAGCAGATGGTGATGGAGCGAGCAAGAGAGGAAAAAAGAAGTAGTTGGGAGCCTTGTATGGAGGAGTTTATACTTTATGTCTCTCCAAATTGGAGCCCTTGGCAGTTCCCGCTCTCGCTCATACATACATGGCAGTAGATCAATCTCTCAACTCTTTTCAGACGCTCCCTATCTCTGCCGTTAGGTATTGAAATCC
This sequence comes from Lutjanus campechanus, assembly GCA_027495735.1. Taxonomy (NCBI): domain Eukaryota; kingdom Metazoa; phylum Chordata; class Actinopteri; order Lutjaniformes; family Lutjanidae; genus Lutjanus; species Lutjanus campechanus. The sequence continues at coordinate 16,704 of JAJHUR010139898.1, read as the reverse complement.
ACAACTGCAAATGTTCCTATTTGCATGTGTCACCGCGCATGAACTCGCTTGTGTGTGTACATACGTACGTGTCAAGTTTAGAGCAAGAGGGAAGAAAGCGTAAAAAGAAATGAGAGCACGGAGAAGCCTGGTGCACCGAGGAGTCACTTCATGTCTCTCCAAACTGGAACACTTGACTCCAGATCGTTGGCTTATTTCTCATGCCACCCGGCTGCCAAGTCAGATTATTATTCGACAGGACTTGGAAAGTGAGCGCTCTTTGGTTTCCCTCTGCCAGTCTGCTCTTACTGGGATATGACTGAGTACAGGATGCATGCTGCTGCTGGTGACAGGGGGATGCATTGTCTGGGTCTGATTGTCCTTCCTCTGTGCAATCAAGAAGGCTTGATTTGGGGAGATGGCATATTTCCTGATCCAATCATTAACAGTTGAGCACACTTTTATGTCTAACTGTATTATTTTGGCTCTGAGGAGTGAGTACATCCACTTTTACTACAGCTTAATGGTTGTGAGGCTTTGGCTTTCCATTCCTGTGCATCAATGTGCATATGCACACTCTAATACACACTCACTAGGTTTCCTGCAGCACCATTGTCTGGACTTGACATTTCCGACATATTTTCTTGCATTAATGCAGTCTGGTGTCCAGTAGGAAGGCACAAAGAAGCACGCAGTGTGAGGGCTGAGGCCTGTCCAAACAGCTGGTGCAAAGATTAACTACCTCTGAGATTTGTTCTAGTAATAACAGGAGAAATGACAATATGCTGTGGGGGAACATGTTAACATAAGGGAGAAAGCAGGAGGGTTGGCAAATGTGTGCAAAGGACATTTACAATCTTTTAGCATTTTACAGGAGGGCTTTCTGGCAGCACTGGGGTCTATTTCAGTATCGAGGGGAGGATATATTCTTGTTAGCAGAGGCATTGCATTTGTCTTGTTGGAACAAGTGAACATCAGAAATATTCAGGGAAAAATCTATATTAATGGAGAATATAATGCTGCTTGTATAACAAACATATATTTTGCTGTAATATGACCGTGATTTTTTCAAGGATTCAGTTTATGATGACATGCTTTTTCCATCGTCAAGGCAGGCTGGTATTAGCAAAAGAACATTTGCATTTCGCTCCCACAACAGATGCTGCTTGTTGGCAAACATGAGCCACCTGACTCTGTGTTCATGGTTTTTGTAATTAAGTTAGGTGTTGTCGATTTAGGACAGAATAAATCAAACCAAATTTAAATTCATTAACACAGTGTTATTCAGTGGCAGAACAAATACAACTGCAAACAGCATTGTAACCAAGTTAATCATTATATACAGTATATATATAACACATAAACATTCATCCATTCATCTTCCCATGCCCATGAGATCCCTGTATTGTGTTTTTATCTACATGTTAGCTAAACTTTTTTGGGCATTAATCTACAGTTTGGAGAGGTAACAGGAAATCATGGAGGAAACATGCAGCAGACGTTTTGTATGCAGCCCCATTTAAACTGTTCAATGAAAGAATCTGCAGTCCCAGAATGTTCATACTGATGACAACTCAAAGCAAACTGGCATCATGGTTAAATTCTGAAAAAAAAAACAAGACAAAAAACAACTGGAGGCATTAGCCGTCTCTCCATCAATATTTTTATGCACAGTTTGAAGTGTTATATTAGAAGAGGTTAATAAAAATGGCAAAAAAAAACACTTTCTAAATTTTGCAAAAAAGGTTTTTATGCTCACTTTTTTGAAAACTAGTTAATGTACCCAATGGGAAATGGAAATGCTAGGTGCTGCCCTAGCAAATAATTAACTCATCTGACAGATCAGCTATACCGATTCTCTACTACTACTCATCACTTTCATGGCTCTATAATATATGCATGATCACTCCACACAGATCAGATGTAACCTTCCTCACATTAATGCAAACAAACAGACACGTCATATTCCCATCACATTTTCTACATTGTTTTTCACATTTTGAGGATTGACTTGAGTATTGGTGCCACCAACTGATTATCTCGATAAGTGTGTCACTGCACTCTCTGGATGAAAGTCTATTTCACCTCTGGCCACACCCTGCACATGTCTCCTGAAAATTCAGTTTTTATACAACTAATTTGCAACAGTAAATACATTTTGAGGGAAACACAATGATGACCAAAATATGTTTTCTATTAACATATTGAGGAAATGTACGATGCACTTAATTTGTTTCCAATAAAATAGCCAATCTTTGCAGCAGACTCATAGTGACTACAGCATTATTCATAAATCAGCAGAGACTTGAGACATAAAACTTGTTATTAACATTTAACCGAAATCATGCTCTTTCCTCGCCTTAACCAGAGTGCTTTTGTTGCCTAAACCTATCCAAAATCACATTATTTTGTTACATTAACCAAAGTGCTTTTGTTGCCTAAACCTATCCAAAATCACATTCTTTTGTTACATTAACCAAAGTGCTTTTGCTGCAGGAGTCTGGACAAACTTTGGACTCTGGTGTCACAGTCCTGCACTTTTTATGCCCACCATCCTCACCAATCACCTCCTTGTGCCTACGGCACATTATAAAAATGTACTGTTTCATTCATTCAAAAATACATTGTTTATGAAGTAATCCCACAAGAATTATCTACAAGGTAATTATGAAACAAAATTGAGTACAATAAGTAGTACTATAATTAGTATAATATCCGTTACCACACCCAGCAGTGATGTCACAGTGTAGTGGAGTACATTTATTTACTCACTGGAAACAAGCAAAAACAAGATTTTCACCTGCTGTTAAGTTGCTGTTTAATCAAAGTGAGTTGATAGTCTAAACCTACACAAAACTGCACAAGGGATGCAGGAAAAGAACCCATTAATTACCTTTCCTTCAAAACTTATTTGTGGTCTACAAACAACATTTGTAGGAGACGGGTTTGGTCCACGACAGTTATTATGTAAACTGGTATATAGGCATAGGTATGCATCACACACAAACTGTAGCATTATATATCAACCAGAGACCATACACAGAGGCCCTCCACACACACTCGCCACTATGAGCACAGCAGACAAGTCATTACTCACTCGAGGTCGGCAGAACAAACACAGAGGAGTTCTTCTCATTTGCACAATTAACCTGACCAATTCTAAATACAGTACGCAAAGTTAGTCTGAGGATTCAGACAAATGGACTGTGATTTCTAATTAAGCTCCACTAATCTGTGAAAGCAGTGCTAAGATCTCAGCAGGACCACCCTTTTTACAGTGCACTCATCACCAGGTTAGTTTTAGCACTGGTCAAACAATGAAAGTGATATTGACTGCTAATTTTCAGGTGCAACAGAGGTTAAGAGCAATGTCATTTTCAACTACCTGTGACTGCTGAAGTAAGAATCATTTTGTGGTGTTAGTTTCTCTGAGTCAAGTAAGGGGCTCCTTGTAGAGAAGCCATTTTGAACTAAAGTTCAACAATCCCAGAGGGAGAAAGTAACTGTTGAAGAGACTTTATTACACATTTCAGCACCACAAGACATGTTGCATTTAAAGTAATGATGAGTGAAGGACTCTGCTCGCCTTTGACTGGAACAACTTGCTCTTTTGCCCTTACTACAGTATTGCTATTACCCTCTCTGGGGGTTGTAGGAAAGCAAGACAAGGCTTGTTGGTGGAAAGTGGGCACATATAAAAACATTGTAACATGTCATCACACAATAATTGATGAAATCTAACGGTGAAAGTATTTCGCCAGATTAGACGATGACTAGTTTGTGTGTGACCTGTGCCTTTAAAAAATTAGCAATAGCAGGAAAGGCTTTTTTTTTTTTTTTTTTTTCTTGCCTTGGGACCTTTCTTGATCTTCTGTTTGCTGGAGAGTGACAGGAAATTCTGTGGACATATTTTTCTACATTTTGCTTGTGTGTCTGTTCAGATACTGACTGATGGAGATGACAGCGAGGCCTGTCTTCTGTCAGCGACAAAATGGACGGAGGTCAAGGTTCAGCCAGGAAGTTATAGAGTGATGCTGTCGGTGGGATGGAAGGACAAACACAGACGGAGGGGGAAGGAGATGAAAGGAGACAAGAGAGACTGATGGAGGTGTCTGATGCTGACAGGAAAAAAATGTTTTCTGAACACACAGGCCTACACAAGAAAGACTGAGATTAAGGGAGATTTTATGTTACAGAAAGGAAAACTACTGTGGCTCATAAAGAGTTAATAAACCACTTTGTGATTAACATGACAGTAATGTGCTTGTAGACTGGTTTAGAAAACAATAAATGCAAATACAAGCCACGCCATTTCAAAATTAAGACATTTTGTAGTTTTAATGTATTCTTTGTGCTACTTAAAATACCAGAGACTGTTATGTGTATGTGTGCATGAAAAAGATAAGCAGAGTGTGTTCTGAGATTAGCAACATTAGAGGGTGTGTCCTATATGTGTTATGATAAGTTTCAATTCAACCAGTAAAGAAACAATAAAACCTCCCTACTACATGTTTTTATTGATAACACTGTTGTGTAAATTGGCCACACATATGCATGGAAACCTTAGCAAACAGTGTTAGTATCACAGTTAGCATAAGCAGCTACCATTGAAGGTTAGCGCAAACAATTCACAGACTATTAAAAGTGTTAACAGTTACACTTAATAGTAAGTTAGAGAAAAGTAAAGTGAAGCCTGTCAGAAGTGTTTACATAAAGTAGACCAACCCCACCAGTTCATGTGGGGATGTTTTATGGCTTTTGATGTAACCTGAAAACATTGTTTTGTGTACTTAAAGTGTATTAAAGTAAAGAGTAAAGAAGAGTTATTCCTGTCAGCCTGTAGAGAATTAGTCGGGAACACTGTAAAGCTGGGCTTATTGTATTATCCAGCCAGCAGAAATAAGCAGGTAGCACAGCTAGCTAGGTCACAAATCAGTAAATTCAGCTAAAGATCCAGTGTGTAAGATTTACAGGGATTTATTGGCAAGATATGTCAAAATGTAATATAATATTCATGAGTATGTTTTCATTAAGGTGTAATCACCTGAAAATAAGTACTGTTGTGTTTCCATGGCCTTAGAAGGAGTTGTTTTCATCTCCTCTTTCATGGAGTCCGCCATGTTTCTACGGGCCCAAAACAGGCAAACCAAACACTGGCTTTAGAAGGGCTTTCGCATTTTGTGCAAGTTTGGCAGACCACTGTTGGTTCTCCATATGTATAGAGGGAGAGGATGAGGTGAGGTGGTTGCACCTGAAACCTCACTGCTAGATGCCACTAAAATCTACACACTGCAGGTATTAGGTAGTTTACAATTTGTAAAACAATACAAATATAATATCACTGGAGCACAGACTCATGCTCATACAGATGTGAAATTTTATTGTGGTATATGTTTTTCGCACAGAGAAATTCATACAGGATTTACTAGAACAAGGACCAAAAACAATGAAAAAGCCGAAGGACGCCCTTCCTTTTCTGTGTTCCCTGGTTCCTTTTTTATTCTTTTTGTAATCAAGCATTAAAATAAAACACCCCACCAGATGCCAAGTCTTACGGAAAAGTTTTCATGAACTCAATCGATAATAGAAGCAAAAGTAAACATATTTGTGTACAGGAAAATGTTTCAGATTAGGTCTGTTTCCTTCTATTAAATTACAGGAAATCAAAAAATGTGGTTTTGGAAGCAAATTGTCAGAAGCGTGACAAAAAAAGGGAGAGTGATAGTAATTTAAGTATTATTGGCCAACAGTGATTTTTATGAGATCTGAATGGTTGTAATGTGTCATGGGGTTTCACCATATGTGGCTGAGAATATGGGAGCGTCGTGCTGTTCGTTGCCTTGTGTACCACACACAAACAAACCCTGATTCATGAGAAATAGACCGCCATAATCAATCATCTTCAAACTTGTATTTACCAGGGAACAGTGTGTGTGACAAGCGAGATCAGCCAGCTGTCTGAGGAGAACACACACAAACATAGACAGACAGTTACTCTCACATGTGCATAGGAAAGGTACATTTAATATTCACACACATGAACCTTAAGTGCACACACACACACACACACACACACACACACACACACATAGACACAACAGGCAAACAAGCCATCAGCAGCACTCATTGCCAGTGAAGTGTGGTATTTCCTGCCCTGCTGACACATATTCACACACACACACACACGCACACACACACACACACACACACACACACACACACATGCCCTCATCACCCCGACTTCCCTTAATAAATGTGCAGAGCAGGCCCCTGGATGTATACAGTAGTGCTAACAGTTAGGTCTTGTTGATTTAACACTTGGGGAATAAAGCTGTGACATGAGTGTTATTCTTAGCTTTCCTCAACAATAATAGATATATACATATATAGAGAAGGAAAAAAATATCTGCTGTGGGGCATTTTGAATTTGATATGACTCCAGGGGATGGCACTACAAGGGTCAATATGGAAATGTATGAAGTTGAACAAGTCTCCATTCAGAGAGACCTTTACCCTTGTGTTTTGTTGATGTCAGTGTTACTTCCTCATTTCTGGTGGGTCCCATGTAGCCCAGTGCTGTATGTGTTAAAAATAACAATTACTGCAAAATTAAGAAAATTATTTTCCTTTTTTCTTATCTTTCAGCCCAGTATCATGGCAGTTTATGAAACAGTCACAACTTGTAATCTATAGATTCATGTGCATGGACATGTACTGTCAATATTTTAGGAGTGAGGGCATTAGGTTTTACACTGTGATTTGAAAACATGAGTTTTACTGAACTGCTTATGTTAAATTTTGGACTTACTAACCTACAACATTTTGATCATCATCAGGGGTGTTTGTCATACAGAATTGTGGTGGTGGCAGCACTGTCCTGAAATGTATGTAGTGGCAGCCACAGGGATAAATAGGGAAGAGTGGCTTTTTGTGTGTATTTTTGACTTTCTTTTCCTTGCTCTTACTTTGTCATTCACTTTACACAATAGCAGTGTGCTTTACTGAATGGATCTCCTATTAGTACAGAAATGCCATCTCTTCAGTCTTTGGAGATCCAGGGGGGATGGAGGGGACAACCCCACCCCAACTTTCTGAAAACATGAAGTTGTCTCCCTCGAATAATTATGTAATTGAAAATATATATTTAATAGAAGCAGATCACACAAATGAAACAAGAAGGTTGAAGGTTTTGTTTATGTCCCCCCATCTATCCTGTTCAGTGGTCTGAAACATACTAGCCATGTCACTTTCCTTTCATGAAGTGAATACAAGCTCTGTTTAAGTGTGCACCAGCCAATACGTGTATATTTGTGGCAAACACTTCATCACAGGCTACTTACTAAAGAGTAAATGACATGGGCTGAATGTGTCTTTAGTTTGAAGCAAATAAGAAAAGAGTCTTTGTGATACTGTAAGTAAAGTTTAAATGGGAAAAAATATGTCCCTACCATAAAATATGTTATTTTTGAATGCTGTTTGGTTTAACAGTATAACCACTCAAAAGACCACCAGTAACAGAGGGCATTTTGATGTGATGATTCACTTAAACTGAGCTGCCCGACCTTCTTATAATTAACGTTATAAACAGCATAAAGTGACATAGGAAGCTGGCCGAAAACTGACCTGTTTTCTTCTTCTCTCAGCTTGTAGTAAAAGGTCATGTAATGACAGCAGTTCTCATTTGCCAGGAGCCTACACCACAGCCCCCTAAATTAATGAGATGTATGTCGTTGTCGGAAAAAAAATCACATTCGCTGCAAATTAAAAGCATATTTGACATGAATTTGCATTATAAAAAAAATAGTGCTGTCAAACGATTAAAATTTTTAATCAGATTAATCACAGGGTTACTGTGGATTAATTTCGATTAATCACAATTAAATATCATTCATTTTTAATCTATATTAATCGCGTTTCATTTTGCATGAGCAAACAAGAAAGAAGGGAATATATACATAGATATGTATAATAAAGGCTAGATGTCTCCTCCGCGCTGCCGGCCAATGCAATCGCAAGTCCGCACTGGCGGTCATCTTGCCACAGTCAGCTGGCTCACCCATAACATTGTGTTGTAGTGGTGCATACTTTTTAAATAACCATAACTTGCTCAATTTTCTACCGATTTTCAAACGGTTTGGTTTGTTATAAATGTCAGAGGTGTAGTTGTAACACTGCACTTATGGCTTATGTCACACTTCCGGTCAAACATCCATAATTGTAGCCACGTTAATAACGTTTGTAAGAAACCAAACCGTTTGTAAATCCGTCAAGATTTCAGCAAGATACGAGTATTTACGTTTGTGCAGATCACTCACCTTCCTTCACATACCACAGACTCCGCCAGAGAGCTTGTCTGGGGTAAGATGGCCACCCGGTGATGCCGTTAGAGACTCCGCCTTAAGACATCTAGCCTTTATTATACATATAGCTATATGAATATATGCCACTACCGGATCAACTACCCATTTGTGCATGTGCGGCGGCATGCGCAATGGTAAGTCTACTTGGACAAGACCAGACAAGACCGTTTCAGGGACTTTGAGTCATTCTGCGCTGCAGATGCGTTAATTGCGTTAAAAATTTTAATCAGATTAATCATGATGATGGATTAATCTGCGTTAACGCGTTAATTTTGACAGCCCTAAAAAAAAACAAATATTATAATACAGAGGACTTGGTCAGAAGTGTATATACAATACATGTAAAACTATCAAGACAAGTAAACACAAGGTAAGACACTTACGTCACTGGAAGCTCATTTATCTGATTTAGTGCTCTTCAGAAGAGACACAAAGTCAAGAACAACAAGCGTCTCAGATGACTTCAAAGCGGCTGCTTATCAAATGTCACTTCCCACACTAATCCCACGTCAGACAAAAGTAAATAAAGTGTGAATCGATAGCTGCCATTAACAGTAACCTTATCCACTGAGCCCGGACATTCATACAGTAAATCTGCTTCACATGACATGTCAAGACATGAACCAAAACACAGGCTCATCTCTCAGCAGCTGCCAGCAGACGGTGATGGAAGGTGAATCCATGTAAAGGTTGTTCACTATCAGCCTCTTATTACTTATATTAAACACAATATGAAACCAGGTGATTACCTGCCAGGCTTCAGCAATAAACTGTTAAAGTGTATCACAAAATTATTCGCCTTTAATGGAGGGCAGCATAAATGCAAATGGGGAGCAATTTTGCTAATTGTTGCAGTCAGGCAAGAAGCTTGTATCTCTAAAATGTCAACCTTTTAGCCTGAAAGTAGTTTGTTTAATGGATTTTAAAGGTTTCACAAGGCTGTTAAGTTGGGGAATTTTCTCAACCTTTTGCAAGCTCCTTTTATAGACACAAAAAACATCATTTAAGTTAAAAGCAAAATGCAAGTTTGATTTTCCAAACAGATCAAAGGTCAAATCAGTAATCTTTCTGACCTTAGGTAAAATTACACATATAATTGGAGGTTGTTAAATTATTTTATGTGGAATTCAACATTAGTCATGTAAACAACCATATCCCAGCATCTGAAAATATGATTTAAATTTGTCCACTATCAACATCTGAAGTAAAACACCTGTCAGTCAGCTGGAGTAATTCCAGTCCTGTGTTTTGTAGGGCTGCCCTCTGAAAGTCAGAGATTTGAATAATCAGTCAGAGACCTCCCAGTCGACTGAGATTCTTCAAGTTGAGCAGTCTTTTTTTTTGTCAGCCAGTGTACAGTGATGAAATTTTGGTCCCAAGAAGTAGCTGCAGAGTGAGTGCTCCTCGCTGCTGTCTGGGATATGATTATTCCACTTCTTCCAGTTGTACAATGTATTTTTCATTGGAAACAATGCCTTCAGGAAATAACATCACAAAGTGGACAGCACAAGTGTAAGGCTGTGTTAAGTTGTGCTAAATTGCCTTTTCTGTACTTTGACCACCAAATTTAGGGGCTTTGCCGCCTGTGAGGCCAGTTCTTAAAAATATTAGCATCTATCCCTGCTATGTGAACAAAAAAGTTACAAAAAGTCAAATAGCCAAATCTGACTCAAATGACAAAATTATGAATCAGGAACAGCTCTAGTGCTTTGACTGGATGATTATGCAATTATGTTCCTTTGATATAAATAATTTTTAATTAAAAAAATTGTGTGTTTTTTCACGGTCAGTTTTGACGGTTGTTTTTGTCTCTTATTCGCAGCTTAATGCTGTAAATAACCAATAAAGTATTATCTTTACTCTTCTTGAAACAAGTACGACTCAAAATTGTCTGAACTGATGAATGTTGGTGAATAAGTCATTTCTAAAGGATCTAGAAAATAGTACTCTTGATCAATGCTTTAAAATGTATGGTTCTTACTTTAATTTACATCATTCATAGCTGTTCATGCATCTTAAATTTTCTGTATCTTCTTTTGTGGTGTGTGTGTTAGCTTGTTTATGTTGTTTGTATTTATCATTGTAAAAATGTTTTATGCTGCCCTCTTGGTTAGGTCTCTCTTGAAAAAGAGATTTAAATCTCATCAAGACTTTTTACCTGGTTAAATGCAGAATATGTAATTTCTGCTGCTAGAGCTTTAGTCATGTTCACCGACTTCCTTCCTCACTCTCTATCATATCCAATGTATCCTGTGCTTTCCTGACAGTTATAGCAACTAAAAACTTGTAGGAACATACCATTACCTTGAATAAATTACAGATTTCTCTGGGTTTGACCATTGTTGGAAACATAATGTAAGTACACAACTCAACAAAATATATAACATATAGTGTGTTCAACTTTTTAGTGTGGAAATGTTACACATTATAGCTTTACAGAAAGGAAAATGAAAATGAACGTATTGTAGAGTTACTATTGTCTCTTTGTATTGAGACACCTGTATTGTTAGGTCCCAGTGACCGTCTCAAAGAATACTGACTTTCAGTCAAGTTATTTACCAGTGTTAAAAGATGAACCTGAATAGATTTGATAAGGGAATTGAATGGATTTGGATTTAATAAGCAAGGTTATATTACTTACTATCTCACTTACTGACATGATGCTACAGGACTATATGTGCTGGTGCTGCACACACAGAAGAACAGCGTGCAAGAATGTATTTTCTGGCAGGCAAACATAGTGTAGACGAGAGAAATGCATTGGACCAGATGCATAGGCTGCAAAAAGAGATTTGGCATGAATTTGTGATACACAAACACAATCATGACTGCAGATTGGCACAGGGGAGGCCAGGGACACACACATGCTCCCTCTGTTTCCCTCACACACACACCTACGATGATTTCCCCCCAGACTCCTTGTCCTCCACAGTTGAACACATGTCATTTGTATGCCGCCCCTCCAGCACACTGACAGAACGGCATTTGGAAACACTCATCTCCTGATCACATCCCTGCTCTGCTCCCTGTTATTCCCAGACAGGTGTCCCTGCACACATACACACACACACGAAGAAACACACAGACTTACACATTATTCAATACTGTATACTCACATATTCAAATATAATCCGATTAGAATAAACCTCATGCATAAGCCAAGACACTCAAATAAACATAAACAAACTCATACATGCTCACACTCCATCTCTATGGCGACTGCTGAGCTTTGACATTATCAAGTGTGTTGCTTCTTCATTATGTTCCTCTGGTGGTCCGCTCTATGTGACCAGGTCCTCTCTCTCTCTCTCTCTCTCTCTCTCTCTCTCTCACACACACACACACACACACACACAGGTGGGCAATAAGGGCCCTTCCATTCCACTGACTAATGTCTCCCTGTTGCCTTGTTAGCTCTGTGCTCGTTTTGTATGTGTATGTACAGTAGATACATGCATTTCTGCACAAATATGTGTATTTTTGTGTCCTCAACACATACATGCATTCATACAATATATTCCTATTCTTGGGTGCATTCCTGTGTAATAAATTGAGCTGTATGGGCCCAACTTGCCTCTCCTACGCTGTAAACCCCAATTCATGCATGATTCAAAATTTTAGTCCACACAAATGTTCAGGACTGTCAAAATGACATGGAAATGTTCATCAACATTCATCCCCCACAAGATTTGATTTTCAAGCTTGTTTTACTAAAATGTATAAAGCCAATAAAGCCTAATTACTTCAAGACCAGCTAAGACATACAGGTACGTTGTGGTGAATTAACTAAAAGATAGTTTAATTAACTAAAAAAAATGGGTAAAAATATGTGCTCAGTGGTTTCATGTTCATCTGACATATGGTCTATTCCTTACAATAGTTCAATTAAACCAATAATTTGCGTTCACTTAACATAACAAAACAAATTATTACAAAAGCAGTTGCAGTGTTATGCTGAACACAAAAAATGTTTTGCTTTTTTAACAAAAAAATGCAGCAGTTTAGCTGCAGTTTATTATTTTCATGTGCACACAATTTAGCAAAACTGAGCCAAAGCAACATGTTTTTTTTAGAGGGCAGGTGCAGCATATTAGCAAACTTCCCAGCATGCATTGTGTGAAATTTAATACTCTCCAAGACAAGAGCCTTTTAGTTAGGAGTCGGGCTGTCCCCCAATAATTAACAAAACCATTAGTCAGTGAGAAGAGTCTTAAGCCCTTTTTACACAGAGAACCCACAAAATCTCTGCAGTGAAGGCTCACCTTTAAGCCAGCGTTGTGTTTTTAGTTTTGTGTCGGCTTCCCCTTTTACACTGATGTCTGCTTGGCTCTGTCATGTCTGAATGAAACTGGCCTCCTTCATTCTTCCTCTGTACCTTTTGCATAGATGGTGAGGCGGAATAAAGGCACAATATTCCCACCTTGGACAGGTTGTGTAAAAGAAGCTTTAGTCTATCATGTTTTCATGAATCTGTTAGTTGTGGAAAAAACACCTCAAATTCAGTTTTTAATGTCATAAAAGTGATAACTAGTTGACTTATGACTTGAACTAACGACCACTTGCTGAGTGTCTCTAATACATTTGAAAATAAGTCATGCTTGTTTGTTTACACAATAATGAAAACTCTGTGTACCATGATGGTTGGTATTGAATTCAATCCATAACCCCTTAGACTTTAATTCAATTTAATAATTTCACTGGAGGCAGATTCACTGTCTTTGTGCCAATGCTGGAACAAAGAAGCTCCAACAGGAGCAGCTGCAGCTGGAAGTTCTTTGCGTGAAATGAAAAACTGATTCTTCAAACTGAGAAAATGTGAAAGGAAATCAAATTTGTTTCTAATGTTGGTCAGTGTGACTTCACAGTCACACTTAACAAACTTAATGTCTTGAGCTTATTGAACATATATTATTATTATTATTATTATTATTATTATTATATATTTATTGTTCTCAAGTTCAGTTAACTTACAGCTGGTTTTTACAAAACTCAAATAAGACTTTAATGATTTAAGTTCGATTAACTTGCAAGCTGTGTGTGTGTGTGTGTGTGTGTGTGTGTGTGTGTACATTTGTCTCCTTACATCTGCTGTGAGCTGGTTTAATGTGCGTGACTGCTTCTAACCCAAGAGAGGGGTGACTGGGTGATATGGTGATATGTGAAGGGTCACGCACAATCTCCCCACCCATATGGAGTTTACCACACACACACAAATGCACACACACTAAACAGGAATGGGGTAATTAATAGCCCCTCTACGCATCACTGATACACCCAGGAGACCTGGCATTTAAGGAGGGTCTCACACGCACTTTATCAGAGCAGGTGTGCATGTATTTGGCGGTGGGTTGTGTGTGGTGTGGAAACGACTTTTTCATTCATTTTTCAGCTGTTTACTTATTCCTAAAACTCTTCCTCTACATGTTAAAAAATAATGCAACAACTCAAATAATAACCCATTATATATAATCCATGGAGTATTTCCTTGATGAGACGAAGCACAAACAATAGTAAAAAGCACATGTCAATCACTCTTGCATACAGACTCCTAGTTTTTGTATTTTCCCCGACTGCCGCTGCCTGTTTGACACAGAAGGCAAAGGGAGGAGAGTATAAGGTGCTCTTTGAAAGATGCTGCACCCGGCAGCTTTTTTTGGCAGAGTGGAGCCCTTCCAAAAGTGAAAAATGTTCAACTTACCAGACAAAGCGCAAGGAGAGAGGTCAACCGCTTTTTCCTCAGCCAACCAATCACACTGAAGAAAATACAGGGGTCCCATCAGGGAAACAAAAATAGATAAATGCCGGCGGAGAAATTGGTCATAGGAGGTAAATACTGTCAAGCGATCTTGTATCTCTAGCAAGTAAAGCAATGTGAAACAGAACATCAAGAATATAAAATATTATCTGTTGTTAACAGAAACAAAGTGAGCCAGTTGCTCTCTGTTTTCTCACATTGAAGACTGAGCTTTTGTCAGTCAAAAATGACTGTACAGTATGAGCTCAGCCTACATTTGTAAAGTAAAGTTCCCAATAAAGTCACCTTTGTTGTCAACTGAGTTTACTTAACAGGTCAGTTTACCCAAATGACCAAAACACTATTTTCTCCCTTATTCCTTATCCCTGGTAATTATCTCGCAGATAGTTTTGGTCTCATTTGCCCAGGTTTTATGATATGGATATCTGTTTCTGAAATTTCAGCTTCCACCTCAGTGCAGTGGACATTCCACATTTTTGTCCTGAGGACCATTCTGTGATACCTGGTGTCAGCACACCTAGCCGCCCATCCTGCTCGGCACACAAACCCAATGCCTACCCATGCAGGTGGTGAGTCCACAGGGTTGGCAGCTCCTTGTAGTTGTTTCAGACTGTGCCCAGCTGAGCTCCATTGTTTTGCTCTGGCCGATTCATGTGGGTCTTAAAATGTAATCCAGTGGAGATTAATGTATTTTCTATGGCATTGTTCACAGCATGGACAATTTTTTTCCAAAATTTCAAAGCAACATCTCTTTCAGAAAACACATCCCTTTTATTCTTGATCATTCCCAGAGCACACTGTAAACAGTTTATTTGTAGGGACTATTTTTTAGCAGACAGTAGTTCGATTGGATATTAGGTCTGTGGATTTGCCTGTGGATCAGCCCCTTCTCATTCCCAGGGCAACATTTTGTCACACACTTGGCTTTGAAGTAACTTCTGTGCAAACTTATCTAAATCAGGTGAGATAGTATAAAGACTGAGAAAAAAACAGTATTTTCCCCCAGGAGGTCAGGGATTCTGTCCTGTGTGAACCCAAAAGTTAACCTTTAACCCAAAAGTCAACATTTAAAGTTAAGTTATTTAAAGTAATGCAGTGCATCACAATGCATTGCATCGCATCGCAACGCATCACAACGCAACAAGCCATGATCTTTTCCTAAACCTAATTAAATAATTTTGTTGCCTACAACTAATCAAGTAGTATAGGTGCTTAAACCTGAGACCACTTCACAACATTAACCATTTAAAAAGTATTTCTGGCAATTCGTACTGACAGTAAAGGGTAGGTTGTGCATCTCTATGAGATAACAAAGCAGCCGAGCTGGGGTGAGATCATGTTCGAGTTCCCTGGACACAGTAGAAAGACAAGCTTTTGTTGAATTCTTTGCTCAGGTTTTGATATTTCAAAACCT
>JAJHUR010139896.1:0-11477 GCA_027495735.1 Lutjanus campechanus | reverse complement strand
TGTTATTGGCCGGCGAAAGAATCACTTTGGAAACATTTTTTATGGAGCGGCTAAAGAGTAGGTGGACGCTGGACAGTTTCCCCAGGAAGGAATGTTTTTTCAGGGGAATAAAAGGTTAAGACCAATTTCAGGCCTGCGTGTTGCTACTGCTTATTTGGCCAAAACATCTGTAATAGCAAGAAATGTAGGCCACGGCAGCTGGGAGGCCCGCGGCCCAGAGGATGCGAGGTGCAGCATTATGACCACCTTCCATCTAAAACCTGAGTCGTGACTGATGTTGTTGACAAGCATCATTCATGTCCCACTAGGTTTTCCCATCCCAGGATTCAGTAATGTGCTGCTCTCGGCAACATGTGCTGCAGTGAACTCTGACATTTGAATGTGTGAGCGCAATGCCCCAAATTTTAACCGCTATGAAGCCAAGTGAAGGAAGAAAGCAATAAATTTGTGGATATTTACAATCAGTATGATGGGAGCAGGTTTTAGTATCATGTCGGAGCCAGTATAAATATGACATGGGTGTGTGTTCAAGGCTTTGGTCGGGGTTACTGTACTCAGATGTCTGAAAAAAGAACCCAGCCCGTTGTTCTCTACGAAGAGAAACATTTGGATATCCTCAGGTAGCACATGAGCGAGGGTGTGACTCAAACTCACTTCTGCTGTTGGAGATACAAGTCTGATTCATTTAAGAAGCCTCACCTACAGAACATTTAGTCCACAGACAGAAATCTTATGTGTTTTTTTTTAAATATGGCTGAAAAAATAAGAGAAAATAAGAGCAAGAGAACTGAAAAAGGTCATTCTGGTTTATTACAGCTTGAGTCAAAGATTTGGCCATTTTAAAGTCATGTAAGTGGCATTGCTGCAGGGATGGCAGTGTTGGTTTAATGGTCGGTCTGTTGGTCAACCACTTTGGTCCAGACTGAAATATCTTAACAACTACTGGATGGGTTGCCATAAAATTTGGTTCAGACATTCATGTTTTCCTCAGCGCCTGTTCAGAACATGCCTCTTTGGAAGGGATGACCATTTAAAGTATAAAATAATGTGCAACTTAATAGGGAACATGGATATTCTACTGGCTGCTGTCACTGCTAACAGCCAGCTGTTTGGGAGCGAGAACGATCCTGCAGGTCGTGGTTCTCATGATAGGTTTCTGAGTACTGGTGTTTCCCAAAAAATCTGACACAATTTCTTCCCAAGAACTGGGGTCATACTCAGACTCTGCTTGGAATATGTTGTTATGAGAGGAATTATATTTTGTTTGTCTGGGATTCAGAAAGGTGTTGAAAATATTGCGTAGAAATGACTGAAAGTCTCCTCGGTGTCTTGAGGCTGGGAATGAAGTCAACGTAGCCTCCTCAAAATCCTGGTTTTGACTGCAAATTCAGTGGAAATTAAGCCAGTGAAACTAGAGTATGTCTTGGGTGATAAGTATTTTTCGAAAGCGGGGCATGTATATCAGTTTCTTTGAAGAAGACTTTAAAATCCAAATGTCCTGTTGTTTCGAATATTGGGCCCAAAATTTCAGGGAATGCGCGCCTTCTCAACATCAGATAATCTGATGCTTGCAATGTTTAGCTAAACAAAATGGCAAACTTACAATACTTCGTAGAGCTGCAATGATTAATCAAATATTAATCAACTACAAAATTATTTTGATAATAGTTTTTAGTCATTTTTTTACTTTTTTTTTTTTTTAGCATTTTTTAGACCAAAAAACTAATCAATTAATAGAGAAAATGGTCGACAGATTAATCGATAATGAAAATAATGGTTAGTTGCTGGCCTACTGCAATGTGACATCTCCAGTCTCTCTTCGTCTGTTCTAGAAAGTAAGCAGTAAAGAGTGAGCTGTACCCAGCATGCAGTTCAATGGCGTGACAGTTAGGGTCCCCTCTCAATACACTACATAGTGTCTATTTCTGGTGGAAGTAACACACTACTAAGAAATATGCCCCATAGATCATACTGTTGTCTTTTACTCCTGTCCCGGGGAACATAGCAACACTTGAGCCGAAATATAATAACCACTTTATTTGGAGATGAAGCCAATAATGATCACAACAGCATTATCTGTAGCTCAAAGTGGAACCAAAAGGTTCAGTTACCATTCCCACTCCTTTTCGCATCCAAGTAAGTTTGGCAAACCTGGAGGGTTTTTTTTTCAAAATGAACTGGTCATGTTTCTTGCCCCATCTGACTTCTTAGCAACGTCACTGACTTTCACAGTCTTAGCAATTTCCTCAGGGAATACAATGATGCTGCTGTTAAGCATGATGGCAAAAAAAAAACAAAAATAAATTCTAATGAAAGAATATGATCTTTTAAACAGTTGAAAATGAGACCTGTGTTGTTGCAGTTGAAGATTAGTAAATGTCCGCAATGATCCATCTGAGCTACGCTTTCCGACCAACCGTGTCAATGTTAAACAACCGCCTGTTTCCACATGTGTCTCCTCCACTCTGTCCTCTTTTGGCAGGGACCAGACTGACACCATAATACCAGCTTTTATAAGGTTGTGCTGTCAAAACTTCAGACGTGACCGGGGTTTGAAGGCCAAAACAGGCCCATAATTGATCAGAAGTTCTGTTTCTATGTCACAGAATCCCCCTCGGGTGTTTGTGTGATCTGATTTTTAGTTTGGTAAAGCACCACAATGAGCTATGCTTAAAACAGGACGACAGATGTCTGTCAGAGGTGATCACAGATTGGATTGGAGCAGTGGCCAAAAGAAAGTACCAGGTCGCCCCCCACTTCTCCCCACATCGTAGAATTTTATTGAATAAGTCTTAATTAGTGGGAAATATAATATATTTCATTGCTGTCCAATGAAAAACTCTTACCTCCATAACGTCAACTTTTCAGGAGCTGAGAAAAACAAACATGTTTTCAGCTTGTGTCAATGCATTTTTCTGATGAAACCATGGCTTTATATGTGGTTTGTTTGACTTAAGAAATAGTGTTTGTCTGACCTCATAAAGGAGCACTCCCTCCTTCAGTTGCAGCAAAAAATTCCAAATCATTTTGAAGAAGTGTTTGTTTGTTTTTTTACTGTTCCTGGGGACTAATTTCACTGGCAATTAAATGCAATTTTTAATTTAGACAAGTCAACTGGTTGCACAGTAAGAAAACAATCCAAAAGCAAAAAAATTAGTACAATTTATTAAATGATGATGTTAAACACTGCCCAAAAAATACTGCATGTATTAAGAGCCATTTGGAGCCATAAATCCACAATCACCAAATCATATTTTAAATGCTGCTGTTATGTGTGCCACTGTGCGCTGTGCAATATGAACACTGCACATTAACCTACAAAACATGACAACAACTCACTAAATGCTTTTCAGGCTGAAAAGGACCACAGTGTTAGGAGCACAGCAGTGCTAGCAGCTGCAGAAGCCAGGTTAATGTCCATGTCTGTGCATGGACATTAACTGACGGCGGCACACTCCCGACAAGTACAGGGCAACTGCCTAACATCAGGCAACCGTTAACTGGCATTGTGCATGAATAAAATATTGCTCTATACTTTAACCGACGAGTATTTCTGGTGCAGAGTAGCGAGTGGATTCATGGATGCACGTGTGAAAATATCGCAAGTTATATAGGAAGTCTCGCGATACATCGACGTCATGTTTACATGCTACCTGCTACATTACATGCTACAGTTGACATTTCAGCTAAAAACATGGTGTAAATGTCGTCTTTTGTGGTTAAATTTTAACGTTGTGGCTCACGGACACTTGGATTACACCACACAAGCAGGGTGGAGACATTTTGTCTTCTTTTTTTTTACACATTTTATATGTGGTCACCATTCACTGCCATTGTGCTGGATTTGGCTGCAACCCTGTTTTCTGCTGAATCTCCAGGATTGTTTTGTGAACTGAAGACCTTCACCCATCCTCACATTGGCGTAGTGGTGAGTACATATTGATGGATTATCATCTAAGGGTGGAATATCGCTTTAAGCCACAAGGTGGCAAAGTCATATGACTTTAAGCCAGTTAACTCACCTTTTTGATGACACTGAGTATTTCAAATGTAATACTGTATTTTAATTAGGTATTGTCTCTTTTAGTGTGTTCATAATTTTCTACTACTGCCTCAGGGTTTGTGTTGTCTGATTTCTTTCATACTTATTGAGGTAAAATACTTTTTACTTACATTTTCCTTTCACCAAATGTAGTGTAAAAGATAATTAGAATTTGCAGTGACTGAAGTCCCCTAACTTACCATAACTGAGCATGTTTCATATTAACAGATGTTCATTCAGCTCATACTGTGTTTGCTTGATTTTCGGCGTAGCCCCCCTGCAGGAAAAAAAAACATAAAATCACCAGCCGCCGCTGGATTAGAGCCATCTGATGCCTCGAGGATGATTAAAGTGCTGATAGATTGACTCAAAAGCAAATAGCGAATCTGCATAATTTGACTAATGGCACGCGGAGATGAAAAATTACGGAAATGCAGTGACTGTGCTGTAAACAGGCAGTGAACAGACCCAATATCCATGTTGTACACCACATGATAAACTGCTGGTGACAAACAGAGAGGCGCGTGCGCTTCTTGCATCATAGCTCTATCAGCGGCGATGACTCATGGAAAAGCGAAAGTCTTAGATGAACAGACACCAACAGCCTAAAGGAGGTGATCCAATCCCTGATGAATTTGCACAAAACCCCTTAATGAGCGAATTTGCATAATTTGAATAATGCTACATCCAGAGCGCATTTACGTGGCATGAGACGTGGAGCGCAGCACTTTTAAGATGAGCTGGCAAAAACGCTCACCCCACAGGTTTCAAATGATTAATTCCCAGTCATGTGTTGCTGATCATCTGAATATTTCCACCGTACTGTAAAGAAGGATCCTACCATGACTCAGATCTGCACGCAGCTGCACAACCAAACACATCAAGGAGAAAAAAAGGGGAAAAAATGGGGAGCATGTACAGAAATGTATCAGCTTATAGGACTCCCTGCTGAGACACCGCAGCCACAAAGCAGTCCAGTCAGACCCCCGACTAATGGAAATGTTACATGTCAGAGGAGTGTGGTCAGTGCCCAGATGATTACCACTGATTTAGCGGTGACCCCCACACATAAAATGAGTCAGGAAAGAAGCGTGCTCAGATGTATTAGTCCTGGTCTGGAGGCCATCTCCAAGTCTGAAAACTCTGAAGTTTAATGTGTTTTCCTGGAACAAACACAGAAGCGAGAGAGGAGCACTTTAACCTAGAGCTCAACTTGAGAAAATCAATAACAGTCTCCAGAAGTCTCCACCGGCTGTCTGGTTACCTCATGGTGATGACCAGGATGCAGTCAGTCACGTGCCAGATTTACACTGGTTTTTGTGCAGACTAAACAGATGAGAAATAATGTTAATTAGTGAGCTTTAGAGGTGCTGGTAGTTTTTTAAAAGGGATAGACCACCCAAAAAAGTAAAATGAAGTCATTATCTACTCACCTCATGCTGATTAAAAGTCGGGTTTAGTTTTTTAGTCCACAAAACTCTGCTGAAGTTTCCCAGGAAAACAGTGTTGCAGAATCTCCCAAACAATGGAAGTGAATGGTGACCAGTTTTCAAATGTACAAAAAACAACTGGAAAAATAACAAAAATGTCTCCATACTGCTCGTCTGGCATAATCCAAGTCTCCTAAAGTCCTGACATGCCGTTTGCCCACTGTCAGCACCACACACACCCAGTTCAGATAGCGTGTATGTACACATGAATGTGGCTCCAAGCTAAACATCTGCAGTGAAGATTCAGGCTAAAAACATGGTGTAAGTAGCTTTTTTTAGTCAGCTTGGCATGCTGGGGCTTTAGGAGACTTGGGTTACACCAAAAGAGCAGTATGGAGGCATTCATGATTTTATTTTCTTGTTTTTTTTACGTTTGAAAGCTGGTCACCATTCACTTCCACTGTTTGGGAGATTCTGCAACGCTGCTTTCCTGTAGAACCCCAGCAGTATTTTGTGGACTAAAAATCTAAACCCGACCTTCAATCACCATTAGGGTGAGTATAATCACTGAATTTTCATTTTTGGATGAACTATGACTTTAACCCCTTTTCTTGCCAATCTTTAGTTTAGTTTAGTTTAGTTTAGTTTGCTAACTTAAATCAGAATAAGCAATAAATCACTTAATTAATCACTGTGGGGAAACTGCTCAGGTTACATGTGCTCCAATTCAAGAATAGAAAATATATAAGCATAGAGAAATTAAGAAAATAGAAAATTAGTTTATAAAAATATGTACAATCTACTAAAATATAAAACAAAATAGTATAACAACAGTATAACAGAACACAAGTATGTAAAAAAAAAAAGACAGGAGCCTTGTTTTTTAATCTGTAGCAGCAAATAGCATATAGAATACTATATATCTTGGAAAACTGGAGGAATAGAATATAACCAATGTCAAGAATTATGCACACTAATGTGCATCAGACTACAATATATTCATTGTACATAAATAATACTGCCCTTTGTAAAAACAAAAACAAAAAAACATTCAGTGACTGCACAGTTGCAGTTGAGTTGTTGCACACGATTGTCATGTAAGTCAATTGCAAAGCAGACATATGTACTATCTTTAATTCTTATCATAATAAATAATAAAATGGCCATAATATGTCATCACAGATCAATGAAACGTGTTAATTTGAAATACTTGCTTCTCTGACATCAACGCCGCAGCAGCAGTGTCCCCCTTTGAAATTTCAGTCCGATGACAACTGCTCGCCTGACACGACAGACGCCAGGATTTTTATATTGCTTTCACATGGGTCAAAAAATTCATAGTAGAAAGATTCATAACTGACCGCGTTTGCAGTTCGAGGTGTCCTGTCAACAGCCACACTGTGAGTGGCCACTGGGAACTTTATTTAAACTACTGATCATGAGTCTGACAATGTTAACAGGAGTGCAATGCTTAACTGATTCAGTTCTCTTTTAGCTAATAGTTTATTTCTGTGTGATATACAGCAGGCTTCCTGACATTATACCATGGTATGTGGTATTAATAATTTGTGTAAAATTAAACTGACTGTGCTGCACTGTACTGTAGTACTTAATGTAATAGTGGCATTATTCCCACAGCTGGAAACAACACACACACTCAGGAGCTCTGCTACCGTGTTAAGAAGCTGCAGCTTTCATGTACTGACAAACTCAAATACACAACTCCACTGTTCACCTTTTCCTCTCCTCAGCGCACATGTACCGTCACTCTCTGACATCACAGATGATAATCAGTCTGAAACTCGCCCTCTCCTGAAGTTACACGCGCACAATGAAATGCTCCACTGACTGATCAGTAGTCTACAGTGTTTGTTAGCTTACCTTTATCGGGACTGAATCCAAAATACTCCCAAACAGAGGAATTTTTCTTCTTTTTTAGAAGACGTCATGCTTGTCTGCTCAGCTGCACTGCTGCAGAGACTGACCCCCGGTGGTGTGCGTGGCATACTACAATACAGTATCTTCTTATTAGTCTAATAGAAAGAGGAGTGTCTGTATTTATGACGGTATTGAGAATCACACCGTCCAGATTTTCTAACACCCTGGTATACTATAACATGTTAATACTGCCCGAGCCTACTATACAATAGGGTCTCTGTTCTTCCCCCTCAGCAAAGAAAGTTATAATTTCTGTCTCCTGAGTTTTCAGTGGCGGTCACTATTTCAAAGCAGACACCTACTGTAATATGCTGAAGCAAGTCCCGACAGTAAAATTATTTAATGTTCTCTGTTGGATTTGAACTAGTCTAAGAAAAAATATTAAATTATTCAAATCAAAGTGTGGACAGAGCTACTCAAAATGCTGTGGTATTATTTCTAATGCCAGTGTTTGTAAAAATCCCTCCTTTTGACTAGTGAAATGTTATATTGTAATTTGAGATAATATTAAAAACTGATTTTATATACACTGTAAAACCAAATGCTCACATTAATTAATTGTAAAAAGTAGCGAAAACCTTAAGTTTAATGCTTTACTGAACATTAAATAATTGTTTTAAATCTTAAAACTAACCAGTTCTGTCCTGTAAAAAAAAAGGCTCAAAAACTTATAATTTCAAGGCAGTTACCTTCACTAGATTTTCCAGTTTTGAATCAAACTCAAACTCTCAAAACTTTGAGAGAGTTTTGAAACTCAGTCTTTTGTTGAGATACTTTAAATAAAATGGAATCTTGTGAGTTTTAGAAATCACCCCCAAAAATCGGATTTTAAAAATTGCTCACAGTGAACTATGAACCTGATTTGTCTTTATTTGGATGCCTGAAAATTTTATTTAAAATGATTAGTATTATTAGTTGATCTATTAGTCGATTAGTCGACTTTGTATATCTCTTAATGGATGCACGTGTGAAAATATCGCGAGATCTCTGCCATGTTTACATGCTACCTACTACATCCTACAGTTGACATTTCGGCTAAAAACATGGTGTAAATGGCGTCTTTTGTGGTTAAATTTTAATGTTGCGGCTCGCAGACACTTGGATTACACCACACGAGCAGGATGGAGACATTTTATGTTTGTTTTGTGTTCTTTTTTTTACATTTTATCTGTGGTCTCCATTCACTGCCATTAGCTGCAACCCGGCTTTCTGCTGAAACTCCAGAATTATTTTGTGAACTGAAGATCTTCACCCATCTTCACATCGGTATAGGGGTGAGTACATATTGAGTGGACTATTATTCTGCGGTGGAATATCACTGTAAGTTGCCTTGAAAATTATTTTGAAGTTTTCTCAACTTTTTGGTTTTTACAGTGTGTTAACTTGTTGCAGTGAGAGGTGTGAATGAGTTGCATTGACTGAAAATATCTGAGTTGACTCAATCAAATATTTTAATTTAACTGTAATCAAATAGTACATAAAACACTGGCTATATTTAAGCTCTGATAAGCCCCAACTTTTAAGTTCATCAACTCAAAAACTTGTTTACAGTGTAGGAGGTCACAGTAAAGGATGTGTGTTTATGTATTTATGTGGATGTGTGTTGGAAGATGGAGGTGATGACAAAATATTTTCCTCCACAAAGGTAAAAGCACTGGCGGTGGAAGTTGATTGTGGCGACTGCTGGCCCCACAGATCGATCTGCCGTTCTTCACATCAGACGACAACATTTGAACAAAATGCTTTGGCATGAGGGTCAATTCCCTTTGATTAAAAACTGCTAGTTTCTCTCGGTTCATTCCCTGGCTGCCACTCCACAGAACAACTCAACAAAACTCATCAGGGCTCCACAAAGACGGAGGCCCAACAAAAGAGTTCTTGGAACTACTGGTTTAATCATCATGCTCTCAAACACAGACTGGAGGCTGAATCATTTCTCCAAAATCATGCACTGACTGTCAAAAATCCAGGACCAGACTTCAGCAGGGCTCTGAAATGTCACCCAACTCAGCTAAAATATACAGTAACTCTGTACATTCAGGAATTATACTTGAAATCTTTGGTCTTTGAGACTGTACGTCCCTCCCTCTTAATTTAAAATTCATTTTCAAAGTGTTTCTTATGCTCGGCTTCCGCGATTGATTGCAGCTGTCCAGCAATCTGTACCATATGTGAGGAGTTTTGTGTAAATATTGTACCACGGGAAGCCTGCTTTACATTTCAATTACTACATTTATACAGTCAGCAAACATGATACGCAGGAAAAATGGCAGAAACCCGACTCTGCCCGCCATGAGCGCAATTTATCAGGAATATTTCGTCAGATGTTACAGCGTTGGAGGTCACCGCGCTGCTCTGGCTCACTTTAAAACAATGATTGGCTATCATTCTGCTCAATGTCCTGCTTCGTGTGAGTCCCTGGGCGGTCACAGGAGGCTGTTAAATTAGATTTTGTCAATTTGCAATGCTGTGTGGCACAGGAACATGTGGAGTCTTGTTTGATACTGGAGCATTTCCATTTGCACATACTCAGATAAATATTTCAGTAAATGTACGAAAATGTTTACATATGCTCATGTCATTTTTGTTTAAAACGTTGTCATGGCTAATAGAGTAAAGAAGAGTTTGATTGTTATCAGATTGTGGAGCTGAATGCATTTTAAGCACTTTATTTTTCATTTACCACGATTCATTATATGCAGCCTCCATGCCTGTGAGACACGCTGAACTCGACCACAGTCAGAGCTGAAACAAAAAAAACAAAAAAACACTAACTCGTGCCCAGTTAATTTTCTCTGGCACTTTAGGCGAAGCATCAGAAGCCAAAGCAGTTAGAAACACTAGAGCACCTTCAGGAGGGGTTTGGCGTTTAAACCGTCTAACTTCTTGGCGAGAATTAGGGGGATTACAGATGTTCTGCAAGATGAATGTACGCTGAGCGTCGTGATTCTCTTAGTTTTGGCTCTTCTGTGCCCGTGCTGCCATTTTAAAAGATGCTTTGGTGTAGCTTGGCCTTCGCTATGACGGATTGCAGGGCACCGGCGAGAACAGGGGTGGTAACACATCAATGACATCATCCTGCAGCGAAGATACAGTTACGACCAAACAGCAGATTGGCAGCAACAACCTGAGAGTTATATGCACACAGAAAGTTAAAGGTGCTAATTGGAACCTAAGGATGTAGCTTGGAGTGATGCCACAGAAGAGCCATTTTAAGTTCCTCAAAGAACACGTCTATAAAGACGAACCATCAAAAAAAATGTTGTAAATGTTGTTTCAAAGAATTTGGGCAAAAATAGATGTTTTAAGGAACCATATTAATGAAAGTTCTTTGTGGACCTTTACTGGTTCGATGAAAAACGTCCTTTTTAATGTTTCTTCCTTTCTTTCTTTTTTTTTCAAAAGAAATGCTTCTTTGAACAGTTTAAATCAAATTATTTATATTATTAATGGGTAGGTTGAAAGACAAGTACAGTACCAGTCAAAGATTTGGATACATCAGGTTTTTTTTCTTTATTTTATATTATTTTATACACTGTTAGTACTGGAGACATCAAAGCTATACATATGGAATAATGTAGTGGGTAAAAAATGTATGTTTTATATTTTAGATTCTTAAACAGCAAAATGACTCTTCCACACTTTCTTCTATACTTCCGATCAAAGATTTAATGACGTTATTAAATCTTTGAGATCTTTGCAGAACAAAGTATGCTTTTTTGCTTTGTATTGTCGACCCATGGTCTCCTCCCACACACCTGTCGACCTACAAGTGTGCAAAATGTTTTTGCTCTTTTAGATTTTAGATTTTTCACAGCAGCTGCCTTTTGCTTTGGTGACAGCTTTGCACACTGTTGTCAATCTCAACTATTTCTTATAAAAAATACAGAAATAAACCTGACTGATACTGAACATGACCATAGTTGCTGCTCATTTACTGACAGTCCTTTTTAAAGAGGACCTATTATACTCATTTTCGGGCCGTTGTACTGAGTCTTGGACTCCTATAGAGCAGCTACACACAATTACCCGCACACAAAGCTTTGTAGATCTTCAGGACGCTGTGC
>JAJHUR010139894.1:33445-56593 GCA_027495735.1 Lutjanus campechanus | reverse complement strand
GCTCTGGTGGTGATGTTAAAGTTGTAGCAGTTCTCACATTAAACCACCACATACCGCCACCTTTCTTTATTAGGTTTTCACCTCCTCGTTTCCTTCCCTTTCTCTCCTCCTTGTTTCCTCTCTCCTTCTCTTTAAGTCTGAATGAAATTTCAAAGCTTTCTTTTTTTTTCCTCGTGGCTCTAATCATCCTTTTCTCTATTTTTGTTTCCCTTTCTTGACTTTTCTTTTATTTTCTTCTCTTTCACTTATTTCAGTTATGACTTAAATGTCAAGAGGTTAAAGAAAAATCACGCTTCAAGAATTAATTAATATCTGACACTGATCTCATGGCATGTTTTCCTTCTTCAGACCGGCTCTGATTATACTCTACAACCTCTCTGAACCCTCTGTGTTACATAAGACGGCCTTGAACACATGATTATTCCATTTATAATCATGTGAAAAGCTTCATGACAAACAGTTCAATCAGTGAAAATGAGTTTGAGTCAGAGGTTGTGAAGGTGACAGAGAATTAATGATAATAATGATAACACGGCATGTCGGCTCTGAGGTCAAGGTGACGCTGAAAAGCAGTGACACACGTGTTTGTTTAATTATGCTGCGATCTATACTGTAAGATCACACACACATACGTTTACACAAAGACGCCTTAAAAGTCTTGTGAGTGTTAATTAAAGCTCGTTCTTCCTGTTAAATATTGATTGGTTTAATATCAGGGGACGAGTGTTCGCAGTCCTACACAGGGGCGCTGTTAATCAAGGTTAACGTGACAGAGTTAAACAACTTTTTCAATAATTGGAAAAATTAATGAACTGAGAGCTGTTGGAGATCACAGCTGCATGAACGATGACTGTCTTCACCCACAGAGGAAGACACAGGACTGTAAATCTGCCCGCTCAACAACTACAGCTCCCATGAGCCACTGATGGCGGTACAACGGCTCAAGAGATACGCTGCACAACCCAACTGATTTTAAAGCTGCAGTAGGTAGAAAGCCTTAAAAAACAGCTGATTGTTAAGTCTCATCTCCAGGATGTGAGTCAGGTTTCATTTTCTCCTCCTACCAGACGAGCAGCACACGCTTCATGCAGGCACACATCAGTTTATCGAGGTAATCGTGAGCGAGCGAGCGTGTCAACATGGACAGAGAGAGTGAAAACAAATCCACTTTTTAATCCTGAAAGTGGGTCAGACTCTCTAAAGCCTGAAACCAGAGCCAAGAGCAGGTCCAGAAGTCTAGTTCTGTCTCAGACCACGTGATTTACAACATGCTACATCCTGACAACTGTCTAAAACTCTTTAAAAATATTATATGGTATTAAGTGTAATATAACAGCTGATAATCTACCCCAGAAAGCCTGAGTTCACAGCAGCTTTTCTGAAAAATTGTGATGCATGTTGCAAAGTTTTTATTTCTTGCAATGAAATTATGGAACCAAGTGATAAATGGGGGAAAAAGCTGTGATTTTTTCTTTTTGTAGAATTCATTAAAAATCAAAGACAGCTTGTTCCAGGAGGAAGTGTTCTGAGTGTTCTCAGTAACCGAGAAGACTCAGGATTATACAACTTCTAATAAAACTCAGTCAAAACAGCATAAAATTATTAATATAAAAGTGCACAGAGTTGATAAATGTCAATAACAATGACACACTTTGTGTTAATTCAGCAGCCATGACAAATAAAAACAAAACAAAACAAAACAAATAAATAATAAAACATTGAGTCAGTTTATTGAGACGTACATGTATGTTTGTGTGGAGGACTGGTATGATTGGTAGAATTCACAGGAAGCACTACTGATTGATGAAATTTGCAGAAAAGTTGCTGTGAGTGGGAAAAATTGCAACGTGCAGAATTCACGTTTGCGATCGCAACATTGCAACTTCCTGGAGGGACTGAGACGCACTCCAGTATTTTATTTAAGTAAAAATAACAATACTACTAACATGTGAAAGTCCTGCATTCAGAGTCTCATTAGCATCAAATTATATTTAAAGTACAAAAAGTGTTCATTATGCAGAAAGGCTCATTGATAATTATATGATCAAACTGTAATTATACCGGCCTGTCGCTCGGTGTCAGCTGACTGACTCCTGCAGCCTCTAATGGATCAGAGAATGAAGCTAATGGGTGTACAGATGGAACCACTGATGCATTAATGTGTATGTTACAATGTTTCCTGCCAAATGGAAATATTATAAAGTACAAGAAGCTTAAAGTTGTAGGTAGAGTACCTGAGTAAATGTACTCAGTTACATTCCAGATCTGCGTATCACAGCCGGGCGTCAGTTCAGCCGACATGATGACTGATGACATCCAACCACATCGACAACAACAACAACAACAGCCTGCAGTGCTCCGCAGTACAACGCAGCACTGTCAGGCTAACACTGCACTGAGCACACACACACCGAGGGAGAGTGTGTGTGCGTGTGTGTTTTGTGCAAACAGGTTGGTTCATACTTTAAATGCTACAAAAGCCACAAATGCAGGTTTAAACAAAACGGTTCAAACAAATGAAAAGAAAAATATTTCCAGTTTTGGGACGCTTGTGTGCAAATGTGACATTACACATGTTAATGAATTCAAATTAAAAAATCATTAAAGTTAGAGCGCAAGTTAGTGTGTGTGGTGTGTGTGTGTGTGTGTGTGTGTGTGTGTGTGTGTGTGTGAAAGCCTAAAGGGTGAGACTGAATGAGAACAAGTTTGCCTCCACTTGTGTGTAACAGTGTGAGTTTGACGTGTGTGTCAGACGGAGCTGCCGGCGGTCTTCAGTCCAGGACTGGAGGTTTCTTAAACAGCCTGTTCTCAGTACGTGACATATAAATCTGTGGAACACAGAACCCTGAGAACACAGGAACGACCTCCATGCAAACATTAGTCAGCCAGCCGAGCCACATTTAGACTGCTAAATAACTGAAACTGAAATTTTCCTGGAGAAAAGTTTTCCACTGTGCTTTGTCTTTTGATTTTTATATCAGGACACCAAATTATTTATTTACCAGAATGTTTTCTTTTCTTCTGAACTGATGCTAACAGTGCTAACAGTGCTAACAGAGCATCATGAGGGCAGCGTCAGACTAACGGAGCAGAAACAAAATGTCCGTTCAGTCCAGATATCAGGCTGCAGTGTTTCGTGGTCAGACACACGTAGGCGACGTCGCCTCTGCACCATCACTTCCTCTTCATTGGTTAAAGTGTGAAACTGTGAACTCACCCTCTTGATGTCCTTGCCGAAGGTCTCGCTGAAGCTGGAGCCGAGGATCTCGAACTGGACGTGAGAGTTGGAGCCGCTGTCCTTAAAATCCATCGTACCTGTCAGACCTGTGATGTTGCCCTGAAGGAAGAAAGACAGACGGGAATATTAAAAAAATGTGAGTCTCTCTGCTGAAACTGTAAACTTTTATTAAAACATCAAAGTCGCCTTTATCTCGACCTCTCACTTGTATTTGACTCTTTTTTTTGTTATGGTACAGTCCTCTCTGCCGCACAAGTTCCAGCACAAAGAGCAGAAATTAACGGCTGCTTTATTAAACTACATTTTATCATGTACGCGTTGTAAAAGAGGCCCTGCCAGTATTGTTAACTTTAATGTTCGGGCAGATAAAATATAATGAAGTGACAGAGAGGTGCAGGGAGACAGTCAGGAGGGAGGGACGATGGGAGAAAGACGTCGAGGAGATAATAAAAGGGGGTCAAAGAGAGTAACGAAGAGACAAAACTGCAGAAGACAGACAGCAGAAGCAAGGGTGGAACTTCTGGGGGACTTTTGTCCCCCTCGGTGTATCATTATTAACATAATCGATGCTGCTCTTTATTTCTGCCTCTCAACAGAATAAAACACACACAGGTGAGTCTTGTGTATCAAACACGGCGGCCATGTTGGTCACAGCTGCATGTGTTGCTAACTTATGTGGGTTTACAACCAACAATTGTTTTCATGATTGATTAACAGCACCAGTATATGATGAACCACTGACACCTACTGGCCATTCTCAGTAACATATAATATCCTCTGGACTGATAAAGAACACTGATATTTTATTATTAGAATTAATGTAATTATTGAAAGATTAAATATCTGCCTCTGACCATAAGACATGTTGAGTGAGAGAGAAAAGCAGAAAATGTGTAAAAGCTTTGCTGCGGTGACGTCCTCCCTGAACCTTTAATACCAGGCTGCATCCCATGATGCATTGTGAGCTGCTGTTGGTAAAAACTGGGACAAAACTGTATTTTAAAAGATGTAACTCTTGGCTATTAAACCTTGTAACGAGCAAACCTCCTGGTGATTAAATGTTTTATTAATCACTATCTGACAGAGTCGACGTCTTAAAGAGTCGAGAAAATGTTTTTGATTTCACGGCGTCGTCGTGTCTCAGAGTCTCTTAATGTTCATCATTAATTTAAATTGATCAGTGATGTCTGTTTTTTACTTCCTTGTTGATCAGCTGTCTTCATGGCTTCTATGTGAGACGTCGTCTAAACATCATTAGAGTCTGACTGAATAAATTCAGTCTGTTGTTCCTCTGAAAGGCCGAGGATGAAATGTCGTCGTGTGACTTCCATCAGTTCCTGCAGGATTTAAACCAAGACTGAAGACGCCCTTCACCGCGGGCCAATCAGCTAAATGTTTGTCTGTCAGCTGCAAAGGTCGCGATCATTGTCACCTGGAGGAAAAAAATGTCCGATATTGTTTTGTTTGCTAGAAAGTCAGTGATGCTTCCAGTCCTTCATCTCGTCCATTTGACTGTTTGTACTACAGAGGAGTGTTTTATGAACCCTAATTCTGATGGAAAATCTTGTTTGCAGGGGAACAAGGTCATGAGAGCAGCAATAAAACATAAAGTTAAAGACATGACAGCGAAAATAAAACGGTCAAAACAAGCCATTACATCAATAACACACTGGATTCAGCAATAAAATGGTCCGTAAAGTGCAGAAGCCTACTTTTTAAGAACAGAACAACATGTTATTTGACTTCTGGAACAGGCAGTTAAAGGCTTTTACTCATGTAATTTTAGCACAACATACAACTAACTGTGTATAAGAGTCTTTTTTAACTTGCCCAGTAAGTGCTGAACAAATGGAGCTCCGAATCCAATCTGGAAAACTTTTGTTCAGTGAAGCCCCAAAACCTGAAGCTAATCTGGACTGTTTCAGCTGTTAAACTGATCTGTTAGCTAACGTGACACAAGCTGCTTTAGTGGTTAAACAGACTCTTTACTCACAACATACCACTAAGACTTTTAACTTTTTAGACTTTTAACTGTTAGCTAAACTGAACCAAACTATGCTATTAAACCAAACCATTAGCTAACGTGAAACAAACTGCCTTAGAAGTTAAACTGAACTTTTAGTTGAGCTGTTTTGGCTCCAAAATGGACTGTTAGCTTTACCGAGCCAAACTGTAATACCTGCTAAATTGAACGTGACGCTTTAGCTGCTAAACATAGCTAACAGTTATCTAACCTGAACCAAACTGTTTAAACAGCTTTAACAGCTTGTGCCTAATCTGAACCAAACAGTTTTAAGATAATAAGCCTTTAGTTTAACCGTTTTAGCTAGTTATCTGAACTCTGAGCCTGTTGCTAACAGTTTTAACTGCTGAACTGAAATATTAGTTTAATTTACGGTGTTTTGGACAACATTAAAAGTTTGTTTCATAGTTTACTCCTTGATGTAAAATAAGTTTCATATTTGTCAGCTCTGTGTGTGGCTGATTAGCCCTATTAGCACAAGTTTAACTTGTACAGTTGCTGTGCTGTTTAATTGAACCACATAATGCATCACAGAAGATTTTCACCTCCTGTCAGGGCTTGTTTGTGGAGGTGAAGGAACAAATTACCCTGAATAATTATAAAGAACCACAGTTTGTTTTCTATCACTCATTAGTTGGTGGTGGCAGAAACCAAACAGGTGGGTGAAAATCAAAAGTTCTTTGTATCCTGAGCATGCAGTAGCAGCACTTTTGATGCGACGGGGTGTTTTTGGTACTTTCCTTCAGGCTTCTGTCTCGATACGTACAAATATATTCAATATACACAGTCCTGTATGAGGGAAAGAGGAAGGAATGGACAAAAAAAGTGCTCTGCTGTGTCCATTTTTCACTCTGTGTTCCTCTCACAAAGTCATTTTCCATCTCATCAGAAAAGTAGTCAGAGAAATGGCTGCTGGTGGAAATACTGTTTGAGTTCAAAGAAAAAAATAAATAAATGAGTAAAAACAGGAAATGTTGCTGCCTATTTGAGATGCAGTGATGTACTGTTCTGCAGGAAAAACAGCATTCGGACTGTGTAAATGACTTTCTGACACAGTGGTGAAACACATGAAAAATAAAGGCTCAAAGTCAAATTGAATGTTTTATGGTGCTTATGTCGTCTGTTTTTCATGACTGGGGTCTTATTTTTGTTGCAGTTATTCCTATTGATTATTTAATATGTTTTATTCACCGTTGTCACTGGAAACATGGTGACATTAAGCAGCTTTATTAACAGTATCAACCAAATCTCATACTCGTTCAAAAAAAGTCCAGATTTATCCAAACAGGAAAGTGAAAGTTCATTCATGTTGTAGTTTTATTCACATTATGTTTAGTCACGTTTGCCAAATTCCTTCCTCATTCTCTGATGTATCCAAAGTATCCTGCGTTTTTCCGGAAGTTACAGTAACTAGCGGCTAGAATGAAACACGCTTTACCTAACACACGTTACCTTGAATAAAATAACTGATTGCTCTGGTTTGGGATGACGCAAATACACAACTCAACAAAATATACAACAAACATCAAGTGTTGTTTGACATTTCAAGGCAGAAATGTTAGATTATAGTGTTAAAGTTTGAAGTTACAGAGATCTGTCTTCCACCCGGCACAAAGCAGTTGCACTGGTGGCTCTTGTTGCTTTGCTAACTTACACTGGGGCAGTTGTCATTTTTGCCACATCTTCAAGATAACAAAGAACTGTGCAGCCACAGCAGGAGGTCTAAAAATGAAAGTGAAACAAAGGCGTGGCCAGGCACATTTGCTATCTTGTGCTTGACGCATTGAAGTAAAAACTACTTGTGCGACCGGCTCGTCTGTCTGCAGAAGTGGCCAAAGTGCAAACACACGTCTCCACAATCACAAAACACCTTCATTTCAGTATTTTCCCCACACAGGAGTGCGGATTTTTAATATAAATGTTTGTGTAAACTCTGTGTTTATTTAAATATTTTAATGTTGCTTTTACATCTTATTTTCCTTTCTCTATTTTATTGCAATTTCTGCAAATGATGTGGTCTTAAATGTTAGTTTTATTTTTCTGTATTCTAACATGTGAAGCACCATATAACTGGTTTGAAAGATACTAAATAAATAAAGTTTATATTATTTAGTTGGTTACAATCTACAACCTCACCACTAGATGTCACTAAATCCCACC
Source organism: Lutjanus campechanus (assembly GCA_027495735.1). Taxonomy (NCBI): domain Eukaryota; kingdom Metazoa; phylum Chordata; class Actinopteri; order Lutjaniformes; family Lutjanidae; genus Lutjanus; species Lutjanus campechanus. The sequence continues at coordinate 49,172 of JAJHUR010139894.1, read as the reverse complement.
CAAACCAGATCATTTACTAACCCTAACTAAGTTTTTGTCCCTAAACCTAACCAAACTGCCACTGTTTTTCAGTGTAAACCACATGTGTGATGTGTCACATGTCACATGACTTTGGTAACCTAGTAAAGGTTTGGTAACCCTCCCCTCGTAGTAGATGTCGTTATGTGTCATGTGGGTATAAAGTGCAGTGCAGATAGGTTCTTGGAGATGCTGCAAGTCGAATCCAAACAAGTAAAATGTAGACAACAAACTTAAAAAAAGCACCATATTTGTAATGTTTCATGAGCACAGAAAGAAAACCCACATGTTTTTATCCATCTTCTAAAAGCTGACACGATACTACAGGAACGACTGCTTGGGTTTCTGGGTAATTCTGTCAATATCATTAAAGAAACATGCAGTTGCATCAAAGGTCTGTATCAGTAAAGATCTCATTGTTGGCAGCGAACAACGGCGCCGTCTGAAACGTCCTCCTCTGTGATTACACGCTGTATATGAGTTTATTGAACACGAGCGAGGAAGAAAGATCGCTAACGAGCTCAGCGTTGTTACCATGAGGGACGTCAGAGAAATAAACTGATGTTTTTTAATAAAACAGAACTACTCGTGCTCTGAGGGACTCATCAGCTGCGGCTGAAAAGCATCTTTCACCAATTACACTGCGAGAATGAGACTACAGGTTGTTGGGTGTAATTTAGATGCACGTCAGGGTTTTTAGGCTGAATGACTTTCTTGTTTCATGTTTCACCGGCGGCGTTTCATGTTTGATTTATCTTCTGGCAACAGAGGAGTCGTTTATTCTTTTATTTAATGTTGGTATAAATCTAATCATGCTAATGTTCTCCTCCACATGCTCCGCTCCATCTTCAAAGGTTTTATTCACCATTTGAAGCTATATTAGATCAGACAGATTCAATATAGCTCTCCTCTGTTTAAATGCTACAGAACGGATCGAGGCAATTAGTAATCACGCTAACAAGCTCTCACCCTCAAGCTGTTAATCAGTTCAAAAGCCAAATAAAACTAAATTAGCATTAGGAAACTTTAGTTTATAGGTAAACTCTTTGATCAGCTACTCAATATTCATTTCAAAATAAGTTAGCTTCATTTAAGACTTATCTGTTTGGATACCAAAAACTAAATATTTTTATACATTCAGACACAATCAGGAATGAGTTTTAACTTGGAGATCACATCAAACAGTTCAGGTGGATCAGGAAACATCCTCTAAGAAGACAACAGAGGATGTTGTTTGCTAATAACTCCCAGAACGACATATGATCGCTGAAGAAGACCAGCAACAGGCGTGCTGGACCATCGCTCTAGTGGACCATCGTTCTAGTGGACCATCGTTCTAGTGGACCATCGTTCTAGTGGACCATCGTTCTAGTGGACCATCGTTCTGGTGGACCATCGTTCTGGTGGACCATCGTTCTAGTGGACCATCGTCATCTGCTGGTTAATGTTGTGGAACGAGCACAATCCCAACACATCTTCACACGTAAATGGCAGAATAGATCGATTGCCAACAACCAGTGGAGAATATCAGAGACAGACGTACTGGAAGTCCACAACTCAACACAAGTAACCTAAAACTTTTCATAAATCAATGTTGACTTTTGGCTTCACAAGGACTCTGAACCCCGGTTCCCTCGGGGAAAGTCCACCCATCAACTACAACAACCTCCTTATGTGGACTTATGTTGCTCTGTATGCTACGTTATCTAAATTCCTCCTTTTTTCCTTCCAAAATAGTATGAACAATTATATGATTGGGATGTGCGATGGGGAGGTATGAAACCCGAAAGGGCTTATATAGAAACCTCACCCTTAAAAAACATCATCAAAAACCGTGTTTGTTACAAATAAAGACTAAAAAATAAGGAACGATTAAATGATAACAGAAAATATAAATGATAAACTGATGATGAATTTTCACTTACTTATGATAATGTGTTGTTTGGTCTTTTTTCTTACATATTTCCTCATAAAACAAATCAATATTATATCATCAATTTGATCCAGTTAATCGCAAAAATCCATAAAGTTTTCCAGTCATAAATTTTACTGATCGTTTGTCTGCGACAGTGAGACTGAGGACTTTTGGTTTTACACAGGACACAAACAGCAGTTCTCACTCTTACTACTACATCACCTGACTTCCTCCTTTGCTCCTGTCATAATTGCTACGGCCACTAGAGGTCGCTGCCCAACAATAAACATTAATGCGGGTCATAATAAGCTGCTTGCACAGATTTTTCTGTGTGGATGGTCTGTTCTTCTCCTGAATGCACCATGAGTACTCTACCTTCTGGATGGTCTCCAGCATGGACCAGCCTCCGTTCCACGGCTTGGTGGACTTCCTGATGCAGTTGAGGCTCGCCATACTGTGCCACTTCCTGTCTTCCAACTTCCTGTAGAAGGCGTTGGCCAGCATCAGCACGCTGTCGTACAGGTAGAGGTTTGACACCTGGAGACGGGAGGAGAGGAAAGAGGAAAAGAAACAGATACGTCAGCAGGACAGTTTCATATCTCAACAAGTTCGTCTTCGTCCATTGTGACAGAAAACAGAGGACGATGTCTTGTTATCTCAGACAAGAGTCAAGGGACGTCACACTGTCCCTTAACAATTACAACACGTTCCATGTTTTGAGTTTTTTCAGACTATGCGTCACTTTTGGTAACCCTCTGGCATCATTTCTGCAGGCGCCCGTCCAGCATCATGACGGCTGTCAAAGTCAGGCAGCATAGCAACAACTAAGTCCATGTATGGAGGAGTCGGGGTGGGTGGAGGGTCAAACTAACACAGGACTTTCACCCAGGACTCTGGGGTTCATGTCATTTCATGGTGTAAAAATCAATGACTTCTTTTTAACGTTCCTTAACAATAAATTGGTCAGTTTAAACTTTGTATAAGTTTCAGTTTCAGGGTCATGTTGACCACACAGAAATGCTGCTGTTATATTGTTACTTTTGCACAGTTGGAGATGCATCTTGGTTGCTTAGCAACTATCATTGTCTCTGCTGATAAAAAAAAAAGAAGTGGTCTCGATTTCCAATTTCCCAACATAACATCACAAATAATTAATGAATTAGGTGAATAAAGTAGGGGAGACCAGGGACAGTTGTAACTCAGCACCTACAACTCTCTGAACTTTTGTATTAAAACTCTCAAATGTTGAAACAAAGTAGCCTTTTTTATTACAAATAGAAATATTTCCTTTTTTTTATAATTATTTTTTGTGATGTTCTCTGTGGACATTTGTTATTATTAATGTTAAAATAACACATTTATAATCTTTAAAATACATTGAACTGTTTCTCGCTCTGAGTAATTCCAGATTAATCTGAAAATTTAATCAGATCACTGATGGTTATTATTCTGCTGTGAATACAATCATTACACTCACACAAAATGTATGTTCTGGTGTTAAACTAACAGGATAAACACATTAACCTCTGAGTCTGGTATTTATCATGAGAGATAACAGAGTTCTTCTAGTGTTAATATACATGAAATAAAGTCACACTGAGGATATTTAAGCACCGCTGGACATAAATCAGATTGTTATTGTAACTGAACTCTGAAATAAGCCTCACAAAGGAAAAGCAACTTGTTTTCTGATTATTTAATGACTGTATTTTACTTTCTAAGGTTTTCATGAAGCTTTCTCACCTTCACCTGCAATTTATTTCAACAACAATCAACAAGACTCGAGTGTTTGTTCATCTGCGCGACTTCATTCTACAGTAACACGTATAGTAGGCAGTAAAAAAAAAAAAAAAACACACACACACACACAGGCCACATGTGAGACACAGCTGGGTGCTGCATCAACTGCTGGCTCAAAGCTAACACACACACACACACACACACACTGGATGGTGCTGAGATGACAGTCAGCTAGTAGCTCGTCTGTCCACATGTGTTCATGTTGTCTCTCACCCTCTCCTCTGCCCTGCAGAGAGAAGAGGAAACACACTGTGACAAATCACTCACTCACTCACATACACACACACATATACACACACACACAGACACACACACACACACACACCAAAGCAGAGAGCAGAGACCAAATGCAGGGTGACAAATGAGCATCACTCTGTCCAGATGAGTACAGCTGACTGGCATGAAGTCCATACAACATGCTGCCTGAGGCCATGACACACACACACACGCACGCACACACACACACACACACACACACACACACACACACGAAAAAGCTGAATCTGAAGAGAACAAAACCTTCTGACAGACACAAGAGAAGCAAAGCAGAAATCTGCAAAATCCTATTTTTTTTCTTGAAGTTACAACTTTTTATTTATTTTAAATTTTTTTTACAAGGACACTGGTCCAGATTTGAACAGTCACGTCACACGTTTCACTGCTCTGATTGGTTGTGGGTCCATCCAATCGCATACAGTCAACAGACACGCCTACGTCATGTTACGTCTGCGCCACATTTGCCGGAACTGATTGTGGCTGCTCTACGCGATCTCTGTTCTCCTGCTCCACTCAAATACCCACCGAGCTGCACAGAGCAGATCGAGGAGGCAGGAAGTCTGACACAGAAAAACTGAAACCTACACTTTGATTTTACTGGACATGTCACATTTGCAGTGTGGTTTTGATCCATCTTCCATCAGGCTGCATGTCAGAAGAATTTTACCTGCCTAAATATGTTAACTTGTGCAGACTTTGTTGATTTGGTCATTTTGCCTCCACCCTGGTCAGTCACGTGGTTAAATATTTTCTTTTTTGTCTATTTTTACAATTGGGACTCTCCACAGTCTTTTATTTTGAAAATTGACCTGATTCTCTTTGCCATTCCTGTGTCTGACTTCCTGTCCAGCTCCGTCTGCTCTCAGCAAACAGCTGATCACTTCAGTTTTCTTTCAGTGAGGACGTCCTAACTGAGTAAGATTTCACTTCTTTGAAAAAGCACTCACACCGGCTCTGTTTAAGAGAACTTTGGCAGACTTGCTTCACCTCTAACCTTTATTCTTTGGTCAAAATTGGTGCTGACTTCCTTTAAGTTTCTGTTTCCCCTCATCAAGGATGACAAGAGACTAATTAACAGGGTTGAGAAGCAAAATCTTTTATGTGATCCACAGCAATCAGTTTATGGGAATATCCTCAAAAACGACGAGGTCTGGACGGAAAACAAGAAGCTGCTGGGAGAGAGAGCTACGTGAGAATCATCATCCTCAGGCTGAGCCAATCAGAGCAGCGTTGGGAAAGACGTGTTTGGCCTCAGTCAGCCATCTAAAGACAGACTGCACTGGTGGACATCCTGAACGTAAGCTGTAATCCTGGATCCACGTGGACCAGACAAGACAAATTCATCCATTAAATAAACCTCAAAGGTCATTTTAGATGTGAAACAGTCTAAACAGTCGTCCTTACAAAGCTCCTGACAACCTGCTGACAGCGTTTGACGTCTGGACGCTTTTTCAGCGAGGCGAACGACGCCAGAGAAGGAACATTAAACCTTTCTGATTAATTATTGAGTTCATCCTCTGCTTTACCTCGAGGTGTCAGGTGAGGACAGAGAGGTTGAACAGTCAAAGAGAACGAGAGAAAAGGTGCAGTTTGTGTAGACAGAAAGAGGAAAGAAGAAGAGGAGAAGAAGCAGACAGGAGATGAGTGTGTGTGTGTGTGTGTGTGTGTGTGTGTGTGTGTGTGTGATTTTGGGGTTGTCCCTGTGGGTTCTCCCGGCTCTGCTGTCAGACATCTTGTGAAAAACTACACTCATCTCCACAAATGTCAAAACAAGACGCAATATTTGTCAACGTGAATTACAGTAATAGTTCTGTTTGCTGTCGTTAAATGTCAACCGCACATCACTGTGATATTTCCTAACTGGAAATAATAGTCCAGTTAAGGGTGTGTGTGTGTGTGTGTGTGTGTGTGTGTGTGTGTGTGTGTGTGTGTGTGGAGGACAGATAATGCTCTTGTGCTTCTTCATGTCTGTTTTTGTACCTCTGAGAGTTTTTGTTCTGGTCCCTCTGGACAGAAACTGCCACCGAAGATTAAATGTGAACAAATTTACTGAATATTAGCAGCATTTCCTCTGCAGGAACCAGCGTCTAAATGAAGTTCAGGGGACATTTTTTTACCCCCCAAGAAAGTCCCTGCTCAGTGGGAGGTACTTTCCAAAAGAACCAGACCAGCAGTTTGCAAAACAGCCACAAAATGTAACTCACAGAATCATACATGGACAAAGGAAAAGGGCAGGAACTTCCCAGAAGTGCAGAACTTTAAAGTTTTCTTTTTGTCGAGCCAAAATAGCTTCAGGCAGATATGGATATGATTGGATATGTGTCACTTTTATATCTTTCAGGTTATTTTTCAACTCATGATCAATCTGGCAATAATTTTCCCAATAATCAATCAGTTGTTTGGTCCATAAATGTCAGAAAAAGTGGATCAAAGTCCAAAGTGACATGTGCAAAGTGCATTTTCACACCTGGGATCAGAGTCTGAGGTGAGTCTGAGAGTTATGACTCTGTGCTCTTATTTTAATATTTGTCTTTACTGTTGTTATATAAAGTACTAGAATGAGCATATTTCTTCATTTTCCTGCAGATATTTTACATGTTCGAAAACACAAGAGACAACCTGCAGATCAGGCTGGTATATGTGTGATATGATAAATAAACCTGAGGTACAAATCTCTGAGCTACTTTGACACAACTGAACTGTAGACTGTACGATCTGAACCTTCATGGGATTGGTTACATCTTTTTAAAGCACCGATGACGGGCTGTGATTGGCCACAAAAGGATTACACCTACATGTTGCTGGTGGGATTCAGAGAAACTCTTCAGGATGTCATTTTGCTAAAAACAGGGATGGCATCCCCTCTTATCCCCCCTAAAACTGCTGCGGGCACAAATGTCATGTAAAAACATAAGTTATTTTTCTGAATCTTAGCAGGTCTTTAGAGGGCGGTGGAAACGTAGACATCAACAGACTGGAAGAAACTTTTAGTTTCTTGAAAAGTTGTTCCTGGGTCGAGAAGTTTGTGGGTGCAATCGTAGCTATAAGCCACAAAATCAGGAGCAGTACAGTGACTGGTGATAATTAACAACTTAAACTGTAGAAGAAAAGTTAAAGCCACACTGTCAAGGCGGCAACAGAACAAAGTCAGACTCGTGTCCTCGTTTAACTTTCAGCTGATATTTGAACACTGAGAACAGCTCTGACTGCCTCGGAGCTCTCGGTGTACTCTGCATGTGTACAGTACTGGTGTGGGTGGGTGAATTTATGAATTTGCAGAGTAATTCACAGATGTGTAGCAGTGATTTGTTCTGCAGGATGGCTCAGTGGTTCACACTGGTGAGACTGGGGCCTTGTGTTTGCCATATTACAACCCAGAAACAGGAAACATGATCAGTGGAGAGTGTTAGATTTGCCCCACAGAGAGAAGTTTGGATCTGCACACAGCTCAGGTTGGGCAGCAGAATAAAACTAAATGAGGAGAAATCTTTCCCTCAAATTAGTAATTCTGTTCCCCACATGACTAATTTGGCCACTCGTTGGCTTTTTCCCCTCAATTTAATCATTTGTACCCTCTAATTACTTAATTTGTCCCTTCAAATTAATATTTTGTGTCTTTGAATCACTAAATTGTGCCCTCAAACTACTTAATTCATTCCCTGAAGCGTTGGTGCTCTCCCTCCCTGTTCCCTCACACACACTCTCATTATGAAGCACTTTAATCGGAGGTTAAGATATGTGAATATTCATGTTTGGCTGTTAAACTCTACTTTGTCTTATCTTTGTCATTCTTTGCTGAAGGACTGTCTGTCCTTCAGAAGCAGAGAGAATGAAGGGGACACATGGAATGATTTTAGAAACTGATTCAGTGATTCAATGAATCAAATTATTGAGAACAAATTAAGTTCACTGACTGAGCTTCTTGTGCCAAACACAAATGATCCAGACAAAAGAAATCCCATGTTTTCATCTTTTTAGGAGACTTACAAAGATGAAGATTTTTTCACCTGTTCTTCAGCTGTAAACACAGCTGACAGTTGCCTCTCGGGGCTTCTGTAGGTTTCCCCAGGAAAAGACCTTTTCAAATTATGGGAAGTGAATCTTGGAAATGATCACCTCAAGGGGCTCTTCCTTCAATAAAGTCAAATAATAATCCCAGCCCACACAACAAGGCACAACAAATACTTATCAATCAGCAAGAGAATTGACCCTTTGCTAAGCCCCTCCTGCAAACAGCAACTGTCCAATCATATATAACTGGGCGCCGCAGGCCTGTCAAGCGGGCTAACCCTGACTTAAACCTAAGGTTAGCTGGCCCTGCTCTGGAGCAGGATTAGTCTTCCTTTTCCCACGTTATAGTGTGTATTATTGTTGTCTATCTTATACATAAACCTGTCATATTTCACTGTTCAACCAATGTTTGCAGGGGTGTAAGCTAGCTTTCCTCTCAGTCTTTTAGCATTAATGCTATATCATGTATGTAGCCCTTAAAAAACTTTACACATTTCACTCTCACTGGGTTCTTGTTTTAAAATGTGTCAAAGAGTTTAAGCTTTAGCATTAGCTTAAATTAGCTAGCTATACTTGTGAAATCTGCTAGCGAGAGTGAGATCACTTTAGTCCACGGTTGTCAGCTGGAAGTGAGAAGCTGCTTTTGTTCCTTGTTTTTCAGCAGTTCCTCCCAGTTTTAATGTTAAATCTGTTATCGCTGCGTACATGCACTGCAAGAATGGAAAGCTTGACAGGCGTAGCAACAGTAACTAAGGAGGGCGGGGCTTCGTGAGGGGTCAGCTGTTGATGAGCAGTGTGTTTACCTCCAGGTTCTGCAGGTATCCTTCCTGCGGGTCACACAGCAGAGACGAGATCCGGTGGTTGTGTCTCATGCAGCGGGTGCTGCTGTCCCTCCACAACGGGAAGATCTGCCGGATCACCGTCATGCGCCCCAGTGCACTGTGGGTGAGCTCCAGGATCTCTGTGTCACTGATTTCCTACAAAACAAACAGGAGACATCACTGACCTCGCTCGTCCTCTGCTTTGTCTGCATATTAATCAGATGAGGAGGCTCACTGATTATTGTTTCCCCACAAGTCTGATACTAATTTACTGAGACGCTGTGAGGTGAGTGTCAACAGGTAAAGAGTGTGTGTGTATTTCACCCTGAGAATAATGTTTATTTCCTATAGCACATTCATTAAGAGCAGTGATCGGGGAGTTTTCTACACAAAACAAATGACGGTGTCAGAGCCGAACAGACTGCAGGATTCATGGAGGCCATTAAAGACGTTTGCTTCATTGATGCACACGTTTAATTGCAGTGATGCTGAGAAACCCAATTATTTCCTGCGAGGTGTAATTATAGATAGCCTCCATCTACCTCTGAAAACATGAAAATAATCTATGAATAATATTAGCTTTATTACGCTTTATAACGCCGACATAATTATAGTCCACGACTTCAACAGGACTCGCTTTGTTTTCTTTCGCATAATTGAAAAGTCGACTTTGTTGCTTTTTTTTTTTCATATTTAGGTTCCTGCTATCCAATTAAAAATGAACCAGGGCTGGTAAACAAAAGTCACAAGGATTCGTGCCTCATTTATTTTAGTTTTGAAAACATGTCACTCTGTCAGATTCAAGGATTTAAAGTCAAAACAAGTTTGATTCCAGGTTCTGTAATTGCAGCCAAAACATTAAGAATCTGTCTGTGCTTGCTGAGAGAATTTTACTGCCTGGTGCTCATTCCACCCAGGAAGTCATCAAGAAATATGTCAGCATCACTTCACTTACGCCTCTATGTTATTATTATTATCATTATCATTACTATAACTGTATTTATATAGCACAATTCATGGAGAAAAAAGCAGCAAAAAAGCAAAAAATAAACACGGAAAACAATAAAAGCAAGGATAAAATAAATAAACAAAAGTTAAAACTACGAGATAAGACAAGATAAAACAACACTTGAGGAGAAGGAATGACAAAAAAAGATGTCTACAGATTTCTTTGAAAGTTTCAACAGATTTAAAGCCCCTGTTGTTCAGTCCAGGTTTGAATAAAATCTTTCTGACCTTAAAAAATGGACTGAACTCAACTTTTAACCAAACATGGACGAGGAAGTCTGGAGCCTGGAAACAAGATACATGGTTCTCCACCAGCCTTGACCCTGGTCAGGCCAATCACAGCTGTTTTTCTAATATGGGACAGGTTCTATATGCATCACTGGGACAAATCTGCAAAGTCATGTCCAATGTTTTGCTGCTCTGATTGGCTGGAGGTCTGTCCAAGCATAACTTCTTTGGGAAACTGGGAAAACGTCGTGTTTATGGAGCTGCTTTGTGAACTAAACTCAGGTCACATATTGTATCTAAATAGGATGAAACCTGTTTCAGTTGCACCTTTGCACACTGTTCAAAGAAAATCCTGGATTTCCAATAAGCTCTTTGAGTTCTTTGATAAATACGACCACTTACAGGTTAGATGAAACACTGAGGACAGAAAAATTTTATTTATTTTATAGTGTTCTACATAACAGCACAGTCTCTGGGTCTGAGACACAGCTGTGCTGCGGGGACTCAATGAGGGACACGGTAATGCTACAATCAATATTCAAACTATTTTCTGGCACTCCTCAACAACAAAATGGAGGCAGGAGAGGAGCTGAAATGGACGTGATATTGCAGGGGGATGTAATGACCTGCATTCAGGCGCAGCCAGACTTTGGAGCAATTGCGAGGTGAGCCGAGGATCATGGGAATCACTGAAAGAATCAGATAAGAGGTTTGGAGGGCAGTTATTTTCTGAGAAACACAGCGATGGGTGTAATCTAACTTCCAGGTAATGGTGTTTTGGGGGGAAGATGGGATCCCGACTGAGGACACCTGAAGAGGACGTTGTGTACAATTTACTGCAGCTTATTCAGAAGCAATGAGGCCGCCGCTTAACACTTCACATAATGGAACATGTGCCATTTTCAGATGTTTATCATAAACGTGCTGTCAGACATCGTTATACAACTGCTGTTAGACACTAAAAGTCGACTCTGTACCAGACCCGTGGCTCACTGCAAGCCAGAAAACAAAGCTGTTTGAATAAATGGATTTAAAATAGAACAACAACTTTTATATTCTTCAATTTTATCAGTAATGGAATAAAAAATGTAAAGGTTGTCCTGAGGGTGGCGCCACATGAACAGCCATGATGTTTCCTACAACAGAAGGGTTTGTGATCTGACAGTTTAGACTCATTCAGACTCAACTTTCATCAGTCTGAGCGAGACTTTGTTCAGCTCAGCTGTGTTAACCAGTTCTGGAGGAAGATGGTTGATTGTTGAGTCTCGTTCCCGGCTGATGAAATACCTTCATTTTACAGAAAGAAGAAGAAGAAAATGTATTTGTATTGTGCTTTTCACCAACATGAGTCACAAAGCTCACCGTCACCCATTTCTTTGAATTTCTAAAACTCAAAGATTCACGTTTATCTAAAGAAGAAAAGTAAATCGTCTCTATTTAAGACTCTGTTCAGCAAAAAGTTTGATTCTTTACTGATTGATGGGTTGATTACTTTCATGATTGGTCGAACAACTGTTCATATAAAATACAAAGGATGGTGGAAAGTGTTGATCGCAGTTTCCTTGAGACGAATGGGCCTTTTCCACTGGCACTTGTGGCCATGCTGAGCTAAACCATACCACACCGATTTGGATTTCCATCATTGCTTTCATCATGCCAAGCTGTGCCAAGCTGCACCTGAGATTCATCTACTCTGCACTTCTGTAGCTTCTAACAGAATCTTAATTTATTATTTATTATTTAGTATTTGTACTTTCAGGTATCTGCTTTATTTTACTGTTTCACTTTGAACCGTGTTTTGACCCCCGAATGAAAACATTTCCTGTTTCCTGTTTATCTACCGTTTTACAGCCGCTCAACTCGAGCCTCCTCGAGCTCGTCTTCAGGTAAAAGACACACCTTCAGGCGGGTGGCCCTGTTGTCATGGTGGTTGGAAATCAAACTTTTCCTGATCAGCTGTTCAATTAAGTAACTACCACTGGCAGCTCCACTGTTTTGGTTCACAGGGTTTAGAAAGGTGGGGGTGGGGTGGGTTAAAAAAAGGAAACTTTAACAGTATGTTGCCTTGAATATTATTTTTTGAACAGTGTTTTTACAGTTCTTACATTCTCCAACTGTAAAAACATGTAGCCTCTACTGTACATCAACCTCGGTGGTTCGTCTTCTTGAGTCTCCGTAAGCTCACTGCCAAACAAAAGAATTTAATAGTCGAGCCTCCAACAGATTTTTGTTTCCTTTTTTTGGTCAAAGATGTTTCTTTTGGTCGTAAACGCTGCAGTTAGCTTAGTTTGGACGGATATAAACACAAAAAGAAACAGAAATATTATGAGATTATGCAAAGTGAAAGTGCTGCAGTTTGTGAAAACCTAATTTATGAGTAAATTGGGTGCAGCATTATTGAATCTAGTGCTCTTTATCACAATAATGAGATGAACTCACAGTTTGGAGTTCATTTATTATCAGCGTGATTATTTTTTCAAACAGAGTTTTACCTACTAATCCCCCGCTGGAAGAGCTCCCCTGCTCTTATTACCTGCAGTCTAACAAGTCATTAGCCTTTGGTTCGGTTCCTGTGCCGCTGATGGGGACAGATAAGAGGAGGACGGAGGGACAATAAAAGAGGAGCGGGACGGAGAAGGATTTAGCTGTCGTTACAGACGGACACTTTAACAGCTTCACCTGGAGAAGCTGTAATGTAACCTGGAGTCGCTTTTGTTCACAAAGCGTCTGATTTGCACTTCAAAGAGAGGAGCAGGTGTCATTAACAGTTCGAGTCCATTTTCATCTCATCCACTCCAGCTGTTCTCCAGTGGAGGCTTCACATAATTAGCTTTAGTTTATTAACATGAACCCTTTTTAAAAATACAACCGTGAAACAAACGGATGTCCTGACGAACAAAGGAAGAAACGAATGTGTGACAAGTTTGTAAATGTTTTCTTTTCTTTTAAGGCGTAATTTCCTGGTGGAAATGATAGAAACATTTAAAGGGATAGTTCACCCAAAAGTGAACATTCAGTCATTATCTGCTCACCCTCACACAGATTAAAGGTCAGGTTTAGTTGTTTTAGTCCTCAAAACACTGCTGGAGTTTCACAGTTCTGACAAGCTGTTCACTTGTGTGTGCACAGTCCACACGGTCACACACCAGCTCAGACGTGCACTTGAACTCCACGCCAAGGAAAGGATGGAGTTGGAGTTGATGGAGTTCCATTGTTTGGGAGATTCTGCAACACTAAAAACTAAACCCAACCTTCAATCTGCGTGAAGGTGAGTCAGTAATGACTGAATTTTCATGTTTGGGTGAACTATCCTTTTAACATCAATTACATGACAGCAACACTTCATTTTAAATTACTAACTTTTCAACTCTGACTGTCTTTTGCCTGGTCGCTGTGCCTCCACAGACACTAAATATTAATTAAATATTAAATATTATTATTTAATAATAAATAAATAAAATATATATTATGGCAGTTGGTGATATTTGCAACATGATGATTATTATAAAGGTCTCATGAGGAAGATAAATTCATACAGATGTTCACTCTGTACATATTTCAGCTCAGTCTGACTTTTGTCTTATTTAACCAGTGATTCTGTTTGTTAGTTCTCTCTCTCTGTGTCCCTTGTCTCTTCTTGTCTTCTGTCCTCTCCAGCTCCACCCCCCTGATTGCTCCTTCTGTCCTCTCCAGCTCCACCCCCCTGATTGCTCCGTCAGGTCCACCTGGTCTGAGTGGTGCGTTTAAAAGCTCTTGAGCCAGCAGCAGCAGAAAGCAAAGGCTTCTGGGAGTTAAACTGTTGCCTCTCAGCCTGGAACTTGATTGTTTTTCTTTCTGACTTTGTGCCTTTTTGTTAGTCTTCATTTATATGTTATTTGTACTTTAGATTAAAGGGGCAGTTCACCACAACATCAAAAGACATATTTCCCCCCTGGTCTGTAGAGCTGTTTATCCATCCAGATAGTTTTGGTGTGAGATGCAGAGTTTTGGAGACATCAGCAGTAGAGATGTCTGATGTCTCTCCACAGCTGTAAGGTGCTGGATAAGCTGGAAAATGCTTGAAAAGTGCGTGACTTTAACTTTGGAAAAGGTGTAAGAACCTTGAAATTGTGATTTTAGTCGACATGTGCAAAGCTGATTTTGAGGACCTCAGAACAGACAAAGTCTCGGGGACCCTCTGTGATTTCTGGCGCCCCCCTTAGGAGGCCCAGACCTCAGGTTGGGAACCAATGTCTTAATCCGTCATGAAACACACCTTCATGCTGCACTTAACATGTTTCAGACGGCACAAAACAACCTGGTTTCTAAATGTTGGAGTGCGAGCAGCGTCACTACAGCTGCTGCTTCACAGACTCGCTGTAACCACCAGGCTTCACTGCCGCCCACCGAGTGTCTCCCTGCCTCTCTCCCCCTCTGCTTAATTATCGTCCTGGACTCTCCTCACCTCCCTCCCTCTCATTACTGTAACACCACCACTCTCTACACCTCTGTTTGTTCTCCGTTCTCCCCTCTGTTCTCCGTTCTCTCTCCAGGTCTGTTTAATTGGCGTCAGCGGTGTCGTCTGGCCGTGGCTGTTTGTGTCACCAGCAGACAGAGGGTGAAGAGGACAGTCTCCTGCTGTTGACAACCTGCCTCACTTTGTCCTAGACTCCCACCCAGCAGCACACACACTGAGCAGAGCTCCACACTACACTGCCGGGAACAAGAAGGGTTCAATTTGGACCAAAAAAAGAGCAGATTTATGTCTTTTTTTCTCTGACACGGAGGCCTTTCTGGCACCAGAAAAAACTCAAACAGTCCATCACAACATTTCATGCAAAATTCAACCAAACCCCTGTGAATTCTGCACCTTGCAATTTACAAATTTTTCCAAACTCTGCAACTTTCCCACAAATTCCAACCAATCATAGCAGCCCTCTGTGCAAACGTCATGCATGCACGTCTTAATGAACCGACTCAGTGTTTTATTACTAACTTGTTTTTGTATTTATATTGTTTCATTCAACACACGATTTGTGATCGTTACTGACATTTATCACAGCCCGGTGCACAAATATTTTTGTGCTGTTTTGAGTTTGAGCTCCAAAAAAGATTTTACTTCTTTGTACAAAACCCTGCAGGAGCACTTCTCTGTTTTGTTATTTTTCTAATCCGGAGTGTTTTTGGTAAAGTTACTGAGAAGACTGAGAGATTGACACTGACACAATGACAGACAGGCAGGAGCCTGAGAGAAAACACACCGGCCGCACTTTATTTTACAGTAAAGTCAATTAATGTAACAAGCTGCGTCAAAATATTTTATTAGACAAACGTCACAAACTCACCCTGTAGACCGAATCCATCAGACTGCAGAAACCACTGCATATTTATTAATATTGTTAGTAATATTGTTTTTTTTAAAATTGCATTTCCTGCAGTTCTAACCAGTATGTGACGATCCAGAACATTCTGAAACACAATAAAAGGTGAGAACAGTCGCTGCCAATCACAGCATTTTAACTTTGAAACAGTTAAAATCATTATTTTAACTTCACAGTTTCTGAAAGCACGTCAACAAACACGTGGCTGGATGTAAAGGAGACAGAACAAAGATTTCTCATCTACTGGAAGCACGAGGGAGAATTTATATGTGATTTAAACAAATATTAAA
>JAJHUR010139894.1:0-31871 GCA_027495735.1 Lutjanus campechanus | reverse complement strand
TTATTTTACAGTAAAGTCAATTAATGTAACAAGCTGCGTCAAAATATTTTATTAGACAAACGTCACAAACTCACCCTGTAGACCGAATCCATCAGACTGCAGAAACCACTGCATATTTATTAATATTGTTAGTAATATTGTTTTTTTTAAAATTGCATTTCCTGCAGTTCTAACCAGTATGTGACGATCCAGAACATTCTGAAACACAATAAAAGGTGAGAACAGTCGCTGACAATCACCACATTTTAACTTTGAAACAGTTAAAATCATTATTTTAACTTCACAGTTTCTGAAAGCACGTCAACAAACACGTCGCTGGATGTAAAGGAGACAGAACAAAGATTTCTCATCTACTGGAAGCACGAGGGAGAATTTATATGTGATTTAAACAAATATTAAATTAATATGAAGTTAGTGGGAGGATTCCTACCATAAATTAATAGGCAGCCAAATATTTGATGCTTGAAAAATCAACATCACTTTGCAGACGTTTGCCACATGTGATCCGTTAAAGAAGTGAAGACATCAGTCCTGCTCTGTTCCATCCTCGCCTCTTAAGTCTCAAAGTCTCAGTCTGTGTTTTATGTGTTTTGTGTGTTTTGAGACTTTCATATCTGGATAAAATCCAGATTTAAGACACTTTCATTTTAACTTAGCCACATTCAATATATTCTGTATGTCTCTGTTGGTAGAGTACCCTATCCTCACTGATAATCTGCTTTAATGTGTTAAACTCACATTTATTTTAATCTCTGGATTCAAACTGTAAAGTTTCTGTCCTGTGTGATCTGCTGAAAATGTAGATATCTGTATTACTGAGAGCACCTTTAGCAAATCAGAGGACGAGTGTCATGGCAGAAGAGTTGCAGAATCCTCTTTTCCATGTACCTGAACAGCGGCTGGAGGGAGCAGAGACGACTGACAGGAGACAGAGGAGGAATAAAGGAGAGAGGAGGAAATGGAGATCAGCTTGTCTGCGGTCTCTACCTGTTGACAAGACACCTGACATCTCACTGCGCCGCCATCCAGGACTAGAAACTACCACTGTTAGCTGTCTGAGCTCAGAGACACGCTGAGGACGAGAAAGAGGAAGTTTGTCTGATTCACCTGCTGCAGCACGCAGGGTTTCACCTGATGTCTGTCTGGAGGACGGAGGAGGAGGAGACGGAGGGAGCAGCTGGAATCTGGATTTAATTTGAGTCGTATTCTTTCAAACAAAATGTTTATCAATGTAATTAACCTGAACTTTAGGGTTAATACAACAACTAAAACTTTAAGATGTCAGTCATATTCGGACACCAAAACTGCTTGTTTGGGTTTAGAAAAAGATCATAGTTTGGGTTAAATTAAATGTGTTAGATACATAACTGAAGTTAAGTAGTCTGTTAAGTACTTCACATAAGTTACATGAGTTAAAATATTAAAATAGGTCAGTGTTGACTTTTGGTTTCACACAGGACCAGAGCAAGTTACTGACTTTTAGTGAGTAACTACAAAATTCTCAAAAGTAATTAGTTTACCAATTAATGCATATACAAGTAATTAGTTACCTGGTAAAGTAACTAATTACTTTCATTGTTTTATTATTTCAGTGACAATTTTTTTTTTATTATCTATCATTGTGTCCATTATCACCAACAGGGGTTATTAATACTCCAGACCACCAGGGGGCAGCAGCCACTAGTGTTCTCATGAGTAGTGTTCCCATTACCTGATTATAGATCTGATTATAGATCAGAGTATAGATCTGATTATAGATCTGATTATAGATCACTATGTCTCCTGTCCTCTGCAGTTTACACAAAAATAACCAGTAAATAAGACATAAAGTTCAGCCAAGATTCAGTAACTTGTTACTTTAAGGTGAAGGTCTGGATTTCTTTGAGCTGTTCATCCACCCTGACCTCCTCCACATGCAGACAGACTCCTGTCATAATAACTACAGTCACACCAGACGACTGCCTCAACATAAATGTAAATATTGGTTGTAATAAGCTTCTTGCAGAGACGACGTGTCTTTGTTTCTCTGGTGAGGACGGACTGACCTCAGCCTGAGACTGTGAGAGAATTTTGCAGTGCACAAAATATTCAACCAGCAGCTTCTCATGTTTAGCAGAGCGTCATTTTAAAATAACAAATGTTGCTGGCAGCAGGTAACATGAAGTGACGGTAATTCATGTTAATGCCAAGAGTAGCTTCACAACAGGCCAGTATTAGACTTTAGACTTGTCCATTGTTGGGTTTGTCTGTGTCGTGTTGTATCATATTGAATCGTGTCATATGTCTTTTGCCTTCAGGACAATTTTCAAGAGTCATTATAAGAGTTAAACTTTCAATCATAACTTATAGTGTCATGTTGTATCATATCGTATCATATCGTATCGTATCGTATCGTAGCATAGCGTATCATAGCGTATCATGTCGTATTAATGGATGTGAGTCACGCAACAGTGGTGTGGCTGATTTGTAGCCTAAGTTTAGCTTTTCACTTCTGGTGATTGCATTTATGTTTCGTATCATATCGTATCGTATTGTATCATTTGCCTTCAGGACGATGGGCAGTCAGTGTGTCAATTTCAGGAGTCATTATAAGAGTTAAACTTTCAGTCATATCATATCGTATCGTATTGTGTCATACCATATCATAGTTTTGAATCAGGACCTTCATTATTTGGATCAAATGAGTCACATTCATCGTCAGATATGAAATATTTAATCAATATTTATGTAAATATGAGAATCAGACGAAAATTTGTCAAGTTTTCATCAGTGAAATCTTATTCATGTATTTTCTAATCTTTATGTATCCAGTATTTGGAGCCATTATTGACATTTTACACAGTTACCATGGTTACGGGTGTTGTTCTCACCTGTTGGGAGATTAATGGAAAAGTCACTGTTTGCAAAGGTTACTAATATTTTAGTTTTTTTGGTGTGTAAAAACTGTTTGTTGACAAAACTACCCCTGAGCTGGAGGAGGAGGAGGAAGAGGAGGAGGAGGAAGAGGGGGTGAGAGAGCAGGAGTGAGGAGTGAGGAGGAGGAGGAGAGAAATAAAAGAAGGGGTGATACAGTTGAACGATTCTGAATGAGTGAAACAGTTTCCTGATGAAAAAGACGCCTTCAGCAGGAACAAGATGTTTCACTTCGCTCGCGATTCACATCTGAAACAGAACCGGCAGCGACGCACGTTTATCAGAAGAGACGTGTTTGATCATAAACACTGTTTAACATGACAAAAAGCCCCTACAGACGCTGGAGAACGAGCTGCTCTGGGGATTCTCAACACCGTTTCACTCTCCTGGTTAATTAAAAAACGCAGAGTATAATTAGTTAAATGACGACTTTGTAAGTGGATGAGGAGGTCGGTACCAAGCTGGGAGGTAGAACAAAAAATGTGGCATTGAAAACGAGCTGTGAGGTTTGGTTGTATTCAGCCTTCAGCAGATGACGGTTCTCCTCGTCTTCCTCTGAATGATGCCGTTAACGCCGCCGTCAGATCTGCTAATTGGCTGAGAAGACGCCCGGGCGTCGATACGGAGAGAAATGAACACGGAACCACGATTTAAAACAAAAAAACACAAACTCACAGTCACTTTACAGCGAGCCAAGAAGAACTCTGCACTGTGACAGATAAGGGTTCTGAAAGGGTTCTACCTGAAGGCCTGAGGTTCTATCCACAGATATTTACTTCTGAAGAACCCCTTTTTTAAAGAAAGGGTAAAGGGAATAACCATTTTCATCCCAAAAACCCAGATTGGGAAGAAATAGTTCTTTGAGGATTGGTGGAACCCTTGGAATGAAAGAAGGTTCCTGCTAGAACCCTGTGAATATGTTATAATAAACCCTTGGAATATAAAAAGGTTCTCAAAAGAATCCCCTTGGTGGGCTCTAGATAAAACCCTTGGAATATAAAAAGGGAAGACCCTGAGTGGGTTCTAAATAAAAAACCCTAGGGATATAAAAAGATTCAATAGAACGCCCTTGGTAGGTTCTACAGAAAACCCTTGGAATCTAAAAATGTTCTTGGTAGAGTACTCTGACTATGTTCTAGATAAACCTTTGGAATATAAAGGGGTTCTCAATAGAATCCCCTTGGTGGGTTCTAGATAAAACCCCTTGGTTCTCCACAGAATGACCTGACTGTGTTCTCGATAATCCTTTGGAATATAAAAGGGTTCTCAATAGAACTTCCTTGATGAGGAATATTTGAAGGTTCCCACTA
The DNA here is from genome assembly GCA_027495735.1 of Lutjanus campechanus. Taxonomy (NCBI): domain Eukaryota; kingdom Metazoa; phylum Chordata; class Actinopteri; order Lutjaniformes; family Lutjanidae; genus Lutjanus; species Lutjanus campechanus. The sequence goes on along the minus strand of JAJHUR010139894.1, from coordinate 27,648 downwards.
CAAGTCCTGAGTGTGTTTTAGATAAAAACCCTTGAAATATAGAAGGTTCTCCGTAGAACCTCCTGATTGTGTTCTAAATAAACCTTTGGAATATAAAAAGGTTCTTGGCACAACCCCCTGGGTGTGTTTTTGTTAGCACCCTTAGAAGGTGGAACACTTCTGGATAGAACCCCCAGAGAGGGTTCTGGGTGGAACCATTACACCATAGAACGTTCTCTGAAGAACCTCTCAGAGGGTTTTTTTTGGGGGGGTGAAATCTTTTACAGATGGTTTGAGGTATTTTGTGTCTTACGTTTCCAAGTGGAACCTTTGTAAAAGAGGAAAGGTTCTCTTATGGAGGCGAGCTTAAGAACCCCTCATGGTTCTAGTTAGAACCTTCATTTCTCAGAGTGTGTGCGGGGATTTAACTCCGTCCCAGCTTTGGTGGAGGCTGCTGTCATTTTCTCTTTTCACCCCCGCTCATTTCAATTTGACTTCCAGCAGGAACGTCGCCCACGCTGGCGGATCTCCGACTGAGGGGAAAAAATGGGGGCAGCCGCTGGAGAGAACCGACACAAAAGACTCTCAGCTTGTGTTTTCATCCCAAACAGGAGCTTTTTTTTAATGTGAACAAACACACAGAAAGGTGCTCTTGAACTCGCAGCGTTTTGTTTCACTCTCAGATGTAATAATGCAGCACTTAGTAACGTCTTTAGAACCAGAGATAAAACACTGAAAGTACCTAAAAGTCATGGATCCATTTTTTAAACAGCCCAAAGTGTGGATGAATGTTTAAAATAGTTATGATGGATAAACTACTGAAAAACAAACAATAGGCCTCGGTGAACTGTCCAAAATAATTAGCTAAAACTGATCAATCTACTATCAAAAAAGATGAAACTTGAAAAAGTTCAAAAGGCTGTAAGTGATGCAGAGACATCAAAGTAAGATTAAGGTGATGGATAAAAAGCTGCAAAATTAGCTTAAGGTTATGAATTAATGGTTGAAAAGTTTAGCTACAAGTGATGGATAAATGATTCACAAAGACAGTTTAAAGTCCATTTGGAAATAGTTAGTGGTTGATAAACAGCTAAAAAAAATAGATATAAGTGATAAACTGCTGAAAAAGTGATGATTAACTGTTGAATATGTTAGCTTAAGGTAAAGCATAAATGTTTGAAAAAATGTTAGCTAGGAGTGATCAACAGTTGAAAAAGTTAGCGAGTAGTGCTGGATAAAGAGTGGGAAAAGCTGGCTAAAAATGATGGGTAAACTGTTGAAAAGGTTAGCTGAAAGTAAAGATGAAATAGTTGTTCAAGTTTACTAAAAGTGATGAATAAAAAGTAAGAAAAAGCTAAATTAGCTTTAAGTTACAAATTAATGGCTGAAAAATGAGCTAAAAGTGAGGGATAAACTGTGGAGTTAGTTGTACGTAAAGGTTTTTATATTTTTGAGATTATCTAACATCGTTTGAAATCTATTCAGTTAACACATTTGAACGATGACAGGTGGTGTCAGTGACGTGACGGGGAACTTGAATTCATCAAGGCTGTGTTGGTGCATCAGTGATATGAAGGCAGCAGCTACTTCAATAGTAAAATAATCCCTGTTGTGGTGGAGAAGACACAGTTCAGTGTCACATGTTGTGAGTGTCTCTGTGTGTCTCGTCTTACCTCGTTCACAAACACCCAGTGACTGTCTTTGGAGGCCAGATTTGTCTCCACCGCCTGCAGACACACAGAAAGAGACAGGGTTAATAACAAGAACTAGCCTACAGCTAATTTAATCAAACAGTGAGCTGCAGAACACGGCGCAGCATTTCATCGAGCTTCACTTTAAGTTCATCTTCCTGCGTGTTCTCGATCACAGAGGAGCAGCTGTTCCCCCGAACCACAGCTGCTTCGTCTGCCTTTGTTCTCACTGGTGTCGTCTGTGTCTGATGGCGCCGTGTTCGCTCTGAAAAGTTCACCTCCCCAAAAACAACTAAGCCTCTGCTGCTTCCGTGATGGGCTGTCCTGACAAATGTCGAGCAACAAAAGCTTTTCAGGCAGAGCAGAGCGAGTGGTTTGCACTTATCAAAGCGCCCGGAGCTCGTCTGCTCCTCTGCCACCGTGTGATAATCCTAATAACACGCAGCATCCTGCAAATGATAGTGAAGCATGCAGCTGATAGCACGCAGCTTAAAACTGCTTAAGTTCTGTGGGTCACCCTGCACCAAGCTGAAAAGTTTTCATGTTTATTACCCACAGGGAGCAGACAAAATAATGAAAACACCACCTAATAAATAAATAATATGATAAATGATGATCTATGATTTAAAAAAAACATATTAAATAATACTTATTTTCTTTTACTTAAAGAAAGAGTTGTGAAATAAACTGAGTGAAGTTGCCAGGAGTCATACGAGAGGATCAATATCATTGTTGTCAATGTGCATTACTGTAAGCACAAAGCTAGAAAACAGGAGGCGATTAGCCTAACCATGAAATAATAATCTGATTTTACGTTTCTATGAGATTTAACATGTTGATTACTGTTTAACTTTGGACAGAGCCAGGCTAGCTATTTCCCACCAGTTACTAGTCATGCTAAGCTAAGTTACCATGTCCTGACTGCAGCTCCACAACATACAAACAAAAGTGGTATTGATCTCCTCAACTCTTAACTAGCAAATATATACATATATTTGCTTTTTTCCCAACATAAGCAGTTGAAAACGCTACATGTAATGGATGAAAAAGTTAGCTAAGAGTGATGGATAAACAGCCAAAAAAGCTAAAAGTGATATGTGAATGGATGAAAAAAGTTAGCTAAAAGTGACAGTTATGAATATTATTAAAGTTATGAATTACTGCTTGAAAAAGTTAGCTAAGCGTGATGGATAAACTGCTGGAAAAGTAAACTAAAAGTGATGAATAAACTTTGAAACAGTTGCTCACAGTACTGAAGTATAACCTTATGAAACAGAACACTGTCCTCAACATCAGGCCTCACTTTGCCCTTTAAAGTTCATCAGTCTATATCAACTATTTACAGACAAAGTTTTAACTGCAAAAAAACCCACATGTTGTGACTCCAATTAACCTTTTGCTGTAGGACAAAGACAAGAATAAATCTCTGGAGGAGACGCTGCTGCAGACAGACGTTTCTTCTGTGGCCTGTAATTGTGGATTTACATGTAGGTGAAGAGGTGTAGTGGTTTCACACCAACATATGGTGTGTGAGTATACAGCTGTGTCAGTGATATACCATCTGGATCCATAAATTAACAATATATCTCCTCATTATTAAGCACTAAATAAACTTCAGACGTGGAAACTTGTCACCTTTCAGAGAAATTCAGCGTTCTGAATCTAAAATAGGTCACCGACAAGATTCAAGCAGATCAAATTATTTTATTACTGAACACACACTTTTCACACACCATCAACAAGTATATATACTGTGTCAGTGTGAAGGCACACACACACACACACACACACACACACACACACACACACACACACACACACGTATCAGTTAGTGTGACAGTGCTGCTTAGTGTCCTCAGGGCTCAGCCTGCCAGATGTTTTCTAACAGGTCCTCATTTGGTTTCCAGATCACCAAACACTGACACGCTCCTGAAACTACAGTTACAGCTCAGAGTGGAAACCTCGAGGGGACACAACCTGTTAACTGAACCTGCACAGAGCAGGAAGATCACAACCTTCATCAGGAACTTTAGTTTGGATCCAGCATGAGATTTTTACATCCGTGCATGTGTGTGTGTGTGTGTGTGTGTGTGTGTGTGTGTGTGCAGCCCTGATGCGTTTTTAGGGAATTCTGACACTGCAAGTATCAGTTCAGTGACAATATATTTTATTTGTTTTCCACCAAAACTCAAAAATCTGCTGCAGTCTGTTGCCATAAAACTTTGAGTTTTCTCAGCTTTTTTGTTTTTACAGTGTACGTGAAAATAATAGTTGGTAAAATCACCGAGTTACCATGAAAAATGGGAGTAATTTCTAAGAAATTTCAAATATATTACTTGGTAATAAAACCACCTGGAGAATGAGGTGTTACCAAGTATAGAACTATTATTATTATTGGGTAACTGTTATTATATATAATGATTATATAATTAAGTGCATTTTAAAAATAATTTAACCCTGATCCCACCTTTTCTTTTTTGTTGATCCAAAAATCTGTAAATATTAATCGTGAATCCAAATCATGAGTTTTGTGATCTGCTGCACCCAAACTTCACTGTAAACTCAAATAATTCAGCAGAACTAAAAAAAAAAAGAGGCAATCAGTTCAGTTTTCAAAACTTAAATATACTGAGTTAGTGTTACATGCCCTCATTTCCCTCATTCATCAAAAATTAGGAGTTTAATAAACACAAAAGACAGAAAATTCTGCTGACGCTCAACATTTTTTATGTTTGTAGAACCTCTAAACAAATTTTCACTACTTGCTACAAAGCTTTCAGTTTTACAGTGTTGAGACAGAACTTTTTAAAATCAAGATACTATAACCAAAATCTCCGTCTTTCAGATGCAGGTATTAATGTGATTAACTCACAAAACGGAGGAGAAGCCTGATGGAAATACTTCAGAGGTGTGAAGAAGGTGGAGGCTCATGAATCCTTGAATAGTATGAAGGCAAGATGTAGAGCTATATTTTAACAAAACAAAACAAAATTTAAAAAAAGCATTTAAGATAGTTTACTACATGACTGGAGGTGGAACTGGACACGGACACAGCACCGTACATAAATATTGTTTCATTCACTCCAAGAAATGTGTCTGAACATAATCCAGATGGAAATGACATTAAACTTGTTCATAATTATAAAAATAAGTTGGTATTAAAGGCCTACAAGTGTTGTTTCTGTCAGATGATGATGTCAGTGATCAGGTTAACACAACCCTGCTCCCATAATGCAATTCACATGTCCTGCTTGGAGATATTACACCTGTCATCATAACCTTTACTGGGCCCAGATGGACTCAAGGTGTTATCACACACACACACACACGCACGCACGCACGCACGCACGCACGCACACACGCACGCACGCACGCACACACACACACGCACGCACGCACGCACACACACACACTTGGACATGAGTCACGTGAGAGCCTGAGACAGCAGCAGACCTCTAACAGCTCCTTCAGTTTATGTAACTGGATGTTATTTTAATTCACGTTTTCACTTCACACTCTTCTGTCCTGCAGCAACGTTTCATTCTGGTTTATTTTCTGCTGCTGTGGAAACAGAAACTGCACAAATCAAACAATCACATGTCGAGTCTCGAGGTGGAAACGTATATTGTAGCTTCTGAGGATGAGTGTGGGTGAAGAGGACGGCCAGAGACAGAAACAAGACGGTCAAACACTGAGCGGAAAATAGGAGAATATGAAATGTATCAAGTGGTATTTATTATTTATACACAATATAAGTACGAGCAGAACATACCGACCTCATCAGTCCCTGCAGAGGCACCATATATAAAAACGTAATGTCCAAAATATTTCTTATGTTAAGTGAGGATGGATATTTCTCTGTTAGATACGTTTGTGTTGGTTATGAATAAATATTCTGAAGGTCGTGGCATTTTTTAAAATGTAAGATACATTTCAGATCAGCCAGATGAATCAAATGACAAATATAACGGCTGAAAGTCAAGTTTTAAAGCAATCTGAGGCAAATGGCAACACTCAGTCATGTGACCAGATCCTGAAGTTTGTTTTAAAACAGCCTCTCGCTGGCAGATCTCAATCATATTTGTACTTATGAGTCTAAAAACCTGAGGCAGATCTTTTTCTAGGTTGAGATATCTTGTGCAGAAGATGAGGACACATCAGGTTATCAACAACATTTAGGCCGACCCTCTGGAGATCTGCAGCAAATATCATAAAAATCAGGCCTCTATCGTGGACTAAAGTGGAAGTTTTGACCTGATGGTGGCGCAACAGAGAAGGTCAGGGGGTCATGGACATGGACAGACGCCCTGATGCGTCCATTTTCAGGCAGTGGGACACAAAGCGGAACACTTCCTGCATGGTGACACAGCAGTTCAGGCAGAGACACGCGAGCTGCAGTCTGGTCCCTCACTCCGTCTCTTTGTGTCGTCTGACGAGGTCACAACATGACCGCGACCCTTCGTACTGCAGCGGTCGGCCCCGGGCGACGGGAGGGAAGACGACGATGATGAAGGCTGACTCACATGACTGACAGCTCCGCAAATGTGTGAGAAGCTCGGTGCGAGTGAGAGGATGGAGCCAGACGACACACAGAGGAAATCATGTCAGACACGAGGCCCGAGGATCGGGGATGTGACTGTAAACACGGCGTCCTCTCGACTTTAGACAGTTAGCCTTTTTTTCTTTTTTCCTCTGAAACATGACGGAGCACGGGGTCAGGCCTTTGATCACTTCATCTGTCGGAGGAATAAAGACAGAATAGAGACGCTTGTCGCTGCAGGAGACGTCCTCAGTATTTTACCAGCCGAACACACTGACTGATGTGAAGCTGTGTTGTCCAAAAGAGTTAAGTTTCCCTGAGCTCACCTCAGTTTAAACGTCATCTCATTGGATAACGTAGAAATAGCACGCTACACGGGGTCGTTCTGTGTGTCACGTCTGTGCGTTTTAAGCTTTTCACTGTGTTTAGCACCGTTTAGTCTGTTGACCTTCGTCATGGTGATCTTTGTTGTGGTAAACACTGTTTGCAGTTTGTGTAGGTTTAAGCACCAAAACTACTTGGTTAGGTTTAGGAAAAGCTTATGGTTTGAATTAAAAGAAGTAGGTTAAGTTAGTATATGGGACATAAGTAACTATGTCACATTTTCTAGGTATGTAGAGATCAATGGCGTGAAATGCAAAAAGCAAAAATGCGTCATGATGACACGCAAAATAAGTATAATATTCAGAATTATGTTTTCATTTGTGTATAATCACCTGAAAATAAGAATTATAGTCTTTGCATCATGTTAAAATGAGTCAAGTTTCTACAGATATGACCTTTCAGAGCCACCGTAGGTTCTTCCACATGCTTGGAAGGGGAGGGTGAGGTCTTCAGTTTGTTGCAATCTGCAGTTTCACCACAAGATGTCACTAAATCCTACACACTGGTCACTTAAACCTCAGTTAAACCAACGTGATCTCATGAGATGGTGAATTTAACAGCTTTGTGCACATGTCTGAACATTTTAAGCTTTTCACCATGTTTAGCAACATTTAGTCTGTTGACCTTTGTCCTGTTAGTCAGGTGACCTTCATTGTCATGGTGATCTTCGTTGTGGTAAACACTGAGAAATGTTTGTAGTTTGGGTAGGTTTAGGTTAAACTACTTTGGTTTAGGAAAAGATCACAGTTGTGTCGTAGTTTCGTAACTATGTGACATTTGTGCATAAAATGACTCTGTCTCTGAATAAATATGTACAGATTAATGGTGTGAAATGCAAAAAAACAAAACAAAAAGGCGTCATGATGACACGCAAAATGACTTCATGGTCCAGTGTGGAAGATTTAGGGGGATCTATTTACAGCTTATGGAAGAAACAGCGTATAATTCACAAAAAGTGAACCAAACTGCACTCAGAACAAAACCAGTCAAAACCAGAGCAGAGGACAAAAACATGAACAAATCAAAGATTAACATTATTGCATCAACACATCCAGGCAGCTTTATGGTGAAATATCTGTATTCACTTTCTTTAGTAGCGAGTTAGAAAACCTGTTCCCATGTTGGACCTTCAGAGTCCACTGACCCTTCTCTTAAAAACACCTTTTCACTCATTTTTAAAACCCATCAATACTTTTACTCCTGCGTTTATTTCTGACACCTGACATCCTCGTCTTATTCTAACACATTTACTTCAGATTACACGCTGGCACGACCAGGCTGGGAGGCTAATTAAAGAAGCTGCTTAGTAGCCAAAGATCATTAGGATTTTAAACAAAAAGTCTGACAGATGTCACATCAACACTGATCACAACATTTTCTCCATGTTTAGTTTAAAGACTTGTGCTAAAATACAAGGATCCTGTATCAGTAACAAACAAGCAACAGTAATAAAATCTTAAATATGTTGCTGTAAATGCAATTTGCATAAAAACATTTGTTTTGCTTACAACACGCGGCCAATAGGTTGCAGATGAATATTCACAGCAGCGCTGACAAAAGAAGACGCTGCAGCCTTTAAGAACACGGAGGCACCATATTGTTTGAATATATTTATTTTTATCTCCACAGCAGCAGTTTCATCTGTTTCTTATATTCCCCCAACAGCACATCAACCTTACAAGGTGCTAATGAGCTATTGATTGACCATGAAAGCTGTGAGACAGAATCAGGGTTACCCTGATAAATGTTGAGTGATGAACCGCCTCTACATAAAGACACTAATAATGATAGTATCTATTTTTGAATCTGAAGTTGTGTAGTTTCCATTCTGACATGTACAAGAACAAGCCACCTATCCACCAATCTCACACACGCCGTCCTGCTGCCACAAACACCCACTAAAGCATCAAATGTGCACTAATCCACCGCTGAAAATAGTTCCCACACTGCAACACTACAGTTTCTTTCTGTTTGGTTGATAGAAACCACATTGAGCAGCTATTGTAGGAAATTACTGAACATTAAAAATGTTCATGAGGCGTTTGAGTCACGTCTTCAGTAGGAACCAGTGTGTTTGGAGCTGAGAGTCCATATTGAGGGACGGACTAACAAGTTGGTGGTTTCTTTAAAACTTTTATGGGATTTATTGACAGTATTGATCCCATTAACTTGCAGGTCTTTTCACACCTGAAAGAACAAACCAAGGTCCATGTTTTGGTTACATTATCTACAATTCATCCAGTTAGTTTTGGTTTCACACTGCAATTATGCAAACACACAAAAGAAGTATTTTTTTTTTGCTAGACATGGTAAATCATGTGCTACCTTTCTGGTTTCTCCTCTGGTTGTGATGATAACCTGCCAGAACTTCTTGGAATCAGTCCAAAAGTCCAAACTATCAAAACTAAAATGTTTTCATGCGAAAACTGAACCACTTTGATCTTGACCGACCGAAAACTTTGCAAGACCAGAAATGAAAGAAAGGTTCTGTATGGTACCAAATACTGGCAAGTTTAGTAACGTACCAAGAAATCGTTGCACATGTTTGGGAGACACAAGTGAAATAATTTTGAATATTTAAAGGTGCAGCGCTAAAGAATTGTTATGGGTTTTTTCAGAGTGTTGCTCATTTCTGCATCCAGCAGCAGAGCTCAGGGGATGTGAGCGGACCAGTACAGAGGGATTAGAGAGTTAGCTGGTTTATATTACGCTCTACTGCCCCCCTCCCCACTTCCTCTCTCTCTGTGGGCTTAATAGTCCTGACAACAAGCATTAACAGGCGTTGAGAGCAGCAGCAAGCATGGATGTTACACCGGGGACAGGCTGCTTTTAACACCGTGTTAATGGAACAGACTGGGATCAAACCCGCCGGGATGGCGCTCGCTGGGGGAATGTGCCCCCGTGGCTCCAGGAATGGCTGAAAATCTATTCAGAAAGGCACAAGGTCCAAGTTGTTGTTGCTCTGGTATGAGGTTGTCTCTCATGTATCTGATTCTTCACTTTTCTCTGTAGTTTTCTTTCTTTTTTAGACTGAAAACCAAGAACTGAATTTGAATCCGAGGTGGAACAATGGCATGGTACATTCCTCCATCCCGAGAAAGATGAAACTCTCCAGACTTCACTCTAAAATTAGGAGAGAACATTTTCATAGGACGGAATGGAGAACAGAGGCTCTGTAGCTCAAGGCAGGCTGAGGAACAGAGACAATATTTAGTTTGAAATAAATACCAGAGAACAGAGGACATCCAAGACGGACTGAAGAAGACGGACTGAAAAGAATATTTTTCGCTTGAGATGAAACGTCCATCTTTATTCTGCGATTTCTCTGTAGGCAGTTTTGTGGGGGATTGTATTGTACTGTCATGGTGAAGAAGAAGCTGAGCCTGAAGTGAAAGCTCTCAATTTACTAGTTGATCTACTATCCAACACTCGCTCATGAATAATGGATGCAAAAGGCCAAAATGAGTTTCCTTCCTCAGGTGTCTCGCAGGCATGGGATTTCATCATTTTAGGAGAGAGACTCCTCCGTCTCTGATGTTGTCAGTTTTCGGAGGGGAAGGCTAAATGTCAGAGCAGCAAGGCCATGAAATAAAACAAGTCCACAGGATTAATGAATTTTACTGAAGAGTCAAGGATCGTCACACTAAGGCCTCTGGATCATCAAGTCAGTGTCGCAATATACGAGCAATGCCTAACATTGTATGTTGAGATTGTGTCTTATTTGTTAAATTAAGACCACTACTGGTTATTTGTGCAGTGTTTCACTCAATGTTGCCCAATCAGAATCTCAACTAAACACACTGGGGCATTGTGGGTGGGGCACAAAGGCCACTGTGGATTCAGCGCAGATAACTTAGCGGCCATGACCTTCATGGCATCCTGCAATGGTGTCTTGGCTGACCCTCACTCACTGTCCCTATACACAGAATGGAAATGATTGTGAAGTTGGTTACCACGTCTCAGAGACTTAGAAATTGCTCAGCGGTGCAACATGAGGGAACATCGGACATTATGCAGCCAACCCAAGCTTATTGCCAGCCAAGTCCGTTGATACTGGACAGTTCTACAATAGTCCGGATTGTGTTTAATGATTGATTGATTTTATTGTTTGCCTCCAAGGCCAAAGTTATTAAAAGTCTCCCTTTCTACCATATCTGCACATGGCTACTGTGATATGGTGTCAGTTGGCAAATAAACTGGTGAAGTTACAGTCAAGATTGGACAACTAAAATCCTTGGTAAAAGTTAGAGAATGTTCATGATCATGATTAGATCTGTGACAGGACACAATCAGCAACATGAAAGTCAGACATGCTTTACTTTCTGTCTCACTACATAAAGGAACCTGCTTTCTGTAATGCCAGTATTTGGCACTAATTTCAAGGTGCTGAACGGTCCAGCATTCACATAAATCCGTGAGTACTTGGCTGCACAAGCAGGTAAGTTTCTGCTTCTTTCTGTTGGATGATATTTCAACTCTACAATGTAAAAGAACTTCTAAAAATGAGGCATAAGAAAGTCTGCTTCAAAGGAAGCAGCAACTGAAAGGAGTCAATTGAGGTTCAACATCAGATCCTGGATTTCTCCCCTGTGGACATATTCTGGACATGTCCAACTGAAAGGAGCCCCCGAGGCAGACCCAGAACACGCTGGGAGGAATACTTTTACAGCCAGCTGCCACTTCAACCTGAGATAAGCAGCAGGAAAGTAATGGATGGCTGGTCTCTGAGAAAGCGCAGAGAATCTTTATGACAAGATTGAGCGAAGAACAGAGAACATGTTTAGTTTTACATGATGGACAGAGAACATCTGAGGAAAGTTGGGCACCTTGTGGTGAGAAAACTGTTTTCTAGTCTCAAGAATGAACTTTAACAGTCAGTATCTTCAAAGTTAGACAAATCTGAGATTATGAAAGATGACAAATGTGTTGACTTTGTAAGGAGAAAGAGTTTAGGATACTGAACAATTTACTTTTCTTTCAATCTGCGTACAAATAACACAATCTACACTTTCAGATTGCACAAAGATCATGTGCCAAAGTACGATGTTGTGTGCAGGTGATACACCAACTTCTGTGGAGTCCGGTGATCTTTGTCCTCATGGTCACCTTTGTTGTGATTAACATTGCACTGTTGTAGTTTTAGGTACTAAAACTACTTGATTAGGTTTAGGAAAAGATCATGGTTTATTTGTATGTTGATATAAGTTAAATTATGCACATAAGTTATGTATGCAAGTTAAAATAAATCAACACTGACGTTTGTTTCAAAAGCAGTCTCCATGGTGAAAGTCCAGATGTGTCTGACTTTGTTGCTCTTGACTTCCTCCTTTGCTCCCGTCATAGTTAGTATGGTCACTAGAGGTCGCCACTTCACTATGAACATAAATATGAGTCATAATAAGCTGCTTGCAAAGGTGCCGGTCGTTTTTTTGAGTGAGGGTGGGCTGACCTCAGCTTGCAACAGTGCATGGATTTTTTATTGCATAAAATATTCAGTAGCTTTTCATGTTTAGTCGGCACTGAACGTCATTTTATAATAACAAACGTTGTCAGCAGCAGGTCCCATCACTTCAGTAACTTCACTGCATGCTGGGGAAAAGAGAGTTGGAGGTACCCTGCTGGAACTGTTGCCTCCGCAACCCGACTTTGGAAAAGCGGTTGGAGATGGATGGACGGACTAAAATGAAACTTGTCCATTATCAGGTTTGTTTGCTCTCTGAAGCTGGTGTCAGTTTTTCTAACTGAGTAAGATGTCTACTCTCCAGGTTAATGGTACCATGCCATGGTTCCTCTGGCCCGTTACTCCAGAACAGTCCCACACGGGACTGTTTACACGGTACGTGAACCACAGCATCCTGAACTCAAGTCTTGTGTTTGTTTGACCAGCCTCCTCATGCGAATATTGTCGCTCCTTACCCTACATCACCTGACTCTTTTATTTGACATTTGTGTGTAAAATGACAGGCCATGTCTGCACAATATAGGTTGATACAAACTAAATAGAGTGACATGACAAATGAAAACCAAAAAAGGTGTTCTCAAGATGAAATATTAAGACTCTGCTGAGATAAAGGCCAGAGAACATCTTTGACTTTAGATGAAGAAGATGGATGAAGAACTGAGAATAGATATGGTTTGCAGTACAGAACAGAGCATCTTTAGTTTGAGATACAGAGAATAAATCCCTCAAAAAGCTGAAATAAAGAACTAAGAACATCAGCAGTCTGCGATGGATTGTCTGCTTGACCTCACAGTACTGAAAAAGACTGTCGCAACCTCAGTTTTTGACATGGAGGATTCACACCTCACCTTCCTGTTTTGGATTTTGCCCTTGTATTGAGCTTGTTATCTGGCTCTCTCTCTCCAGCTGAACCTAATGGACACCAACGAGCATCAACACATGCACAAAAATACAGAAACACAGCCTGTAGTCTCAGTTTAACAAGAATCTACACTCCCATGAAACACACATGTGGGACTGCAAAGCACACAAACACATGAAAGCTTTTTCCAATTTTAATGGGACACAGTCGGAAGACACACACACACACAATTCCGAGCTGTAGGGTGTCACAGTACTTGAGGGAGTGCTGCTTTTAACAGCAACATGATGACCTCCATCGAGGCTGTTGACACTCCAAGAGTGACCGGGGGTCAAGTTGATCCTGTCAGGATGAGTCAAGATACTTCCCAGCACTCGCCGTCTCCTGCTCGATTTGTCAGACAATGAATTAAAAGAGGCTCTTCGTCCTCTCTCTGGGTGCTGGAGCCCAGGAGAGTTGTGCTAAAATCCGCGGGAAGACGGCTGAGAACGAGGAGGTTTCATGTTTTGGTATGGCGAGATGGTGTTCAAAAAGTCAAGATGATGTGCTGAACTCCTCGAGTTGCTTCATCCAAACTGCCAAAAAACAGAACACTTAACCTCGGACACATCTAGTTTCACTTTTACTTGCCAAGGTTTGGAGATCTCCATCACCGACACTTGGCTGCCACCCAACACAGTGGGAGGAAGCACAGTGGAGGTGAAGAACAGTGAATTAAACTAATAAACACAAAGCTAATGATGTCAGCAGTGCAGAGTGGTGGGTCTTGTGTGAATGTTGAGTGGGCATCTCAAACTACACCTTCTAATTTGGTTCATATAGGTGCAGCAGTGTAAAACGCACAATGGATGGATGAAAATGTATTAAGATCAGAGGGTGAATCAATCATTCATTACGCTGAATTACGTACATTTTCTGGTTGGAGAATGTTTCTTTATTATTGTTTAATTGCATTTTCAAGTAATGTTGAATAATTTCTTCCTAGATGAAAACAAAAAAGTTGATCTGGGAACATTTGCATTTCAAAAATTACTGAGTAAACTCATTGAAGTGAAAGTAAATAATAAAGTTTATATTTTAAAAATTTCAGGCTCCCAAACAATGACAACCTCAATTGGGCTCAAAAATCTATTGCAGTAAGTTGCTTTGAAATATTAAGTTGTCTCAACTGTTTGTTTGTTTTTTACAGTGCACAACTCATGCAACAAAAACATTTTAATCCCTGCAGCTGTCTGCATTATAGCTCCATGCATCTCATGTCACAGCTGCATCTTACGGGCGTAAATGAAACCTGAAGCATTTATTCGGGCTTTTTTCACAGACCTTCCCTTCACTTTACGCAGGAGCTGGGAAGCTTCTTGAACTTCTTCTGCAGAGTTTACTGATGGACAAACTGTACGTTTACTGCCACAAGACAACTTTGCCACTAAACTTTAATCCCTCTGCTCTGATCACCAACACCTGTCTATCTTTAGCGCACAACACTATGTCTCTGTCTTTCGCTCACACTGCAGAGCGTGTGCATCATGTTCATGGACAAATAAATCAGGAATATTCACAGAGACTGAATTAAAACTGCATGCTGCACGGGGATTTTGGCTGCTCATTTGTGGGACGTTTGTGGTCTAAACAAGCAGCCAGGGTCCTTTCACACCTGCCTCGTCTGGTCCAGATTTTTGGACTTTTCATTTTGATCTGATCCAAAATCACGTGTGAAACCTCCCCTGGACCAAACAGACGAACACTGGTGCAAATAAACGAGGTGGTCTCAGTCTGGACCAAACTGAACCATGGAAAAAAAGAAAAACAATGCAACAAAATAAAATGAGCTATGGTTGCACATGGGTAGAGGAGGAGATCAAATGAGGCCCTGGGACACATTTTACACCAAAATACAAAAAAATGGTTTGTGTTGCCTCATTTGAATGAACCTCCCACCTGTCTGTGGCTCTCCTCCCGTCTGCACACTGTGCAGGCTGCGCTGGGCACAAAATCACCAGACAGACGGACATGTTGAGGTCGGGGAAAGACCAGACTGTTGTGGTGCTGCTTGTACCGGTCGCGGCACCCCCACAAACATAGAGGCGTTTGATATTTGCCTTTATCATCCCTGTCTGATTGTGCATCAGTGTTTGTGTGCACTTAATTAACTGGCTTACTTACGACTGTGACAGCAGTGTGGTGGGATACATTGGCAGGGGGGGTGCACCATTGTACTCAAAATGATTCAATTTAAAGTCTGGAAAGAACTGCGCTCCTGTACCCGTATTGTCTGGTATCTTGTGTAACCTGCTTTATTGTGTACTTACTGCTGCTTTGTGCTGCTCTGATTACACCCTGTATTGTTTGATCAACTCTTGGAAACTAGATGTCAGAGTAAATGTTAACTTCACTTAGTAGATATATCAGTGAAATCAGACAACACCTACAAAGACACTAGTCTTTTTCAAATGTTCATGACTGGTTACTGTCTTTCTGCTTCACGTGATAAAACGTTCAATATTCTGTCTGCCTAATCAATATTTTGCTGATCAATAGCTGGATTAGGATCATCCTGGAAAAGGTCATAAACAACAATTATCCTCACTGGAATTTTGCAAAAACCTTTCACTGATCCATCACGACAAAGGTTAAATTTCATATACGAGAGTGCTCTTCACAGGAAGAAATATCCTCTTTATTTTTAGCAAAAATCATAATGATAGTGTACACGTGCAAGATTATTGATTGGCAGGGGAGGTATGGCAAGAACCTTTTCATTTATATGGAGCCCTCAAACTAATAAAGCTGCTCCTTCACTTTAAAGTTCTGTTTATTTTGCAGTATTATATATTAAAATATAAGTTTTTCATCCATTTTTGTACTTTCAGCAGTGAGTGACAGATGAAGCGTGAGCGTGAACAGACTGAATATATTTCATTGTTTGTCAAGATGAATTATAAAGCCATGAACATATTTCAAATCAAAACCAACCTGCTGCTAGAATAAATTAGCTGATGATTAGCCTGATCAACCGCTATCAGTAATCAATACACAGATTATTAAACTACTATCATACTTTAGAAGTTACCCAGTGTTTCTGTAGCGGTGACAAAACATTAAAACATATATTATTATATATTAGCAATCTGAATAAAGCTAAAGCTCCCCATGCTTGCCGGGGAAAATATTACGACATTTTAAAAATTCCTCAGGTGTCCATAAAAATTCTATAAACTCTATAAACACGAGATGAAGGGCGTCATATGTTGATAGGCTTCTTGTAAATTTGGCATGACTTTGCATTTTGTATTATGTCGCCTCAGCTCTCTACCAGCCTCCGTTGTTATCTGTGTTAAGTTAGTGAGAGGTAGGTGCTGGTAGGTGGATCAGAACAGACTCATAACATTGTTAATTCACCGTCTATCGTGTGTTTGACGGTATTTGAGGAATTTTTTCAGCCATTACTAAAGTAACTCCTGTTTGGTGCTGGAGCGCAGAGACCTTCAGATTTTATTAAACATGTTGGGTTTTATTGGAATGTTAAGACAAGAAAAAGAGTGACTCCAGACAGCTGGGACTGTGTTTTATGAGCACTTACAGATGACTGACTCCTGAATGTATTGTTCAGTTTTGACATTTTCTTTCTTTTCTTTTTTCCCATGGCTGCACCAACACAGGCTTGTTCAAGTGCAGTAAAATGACTGAAAACCAACCAGAAAGATCTGAAGAACACAGTAATGTGGTGTACCTCGCATAGTTCTAAGGATGGAAAATTGTAATTTTCAATTATACCACAAACAGCCCGATAGAACTACGTAAATGCACAATATGTAAAATCTGCTGCGCTCTCACATTAAAATCATGACAAAAGACTCAGTTTGATGATGCTGTGAAGAAGCATAGGATCATGGGAGCTGTTGTCTTCACTGTTAAACAACCACCACTGCTGACATGATTCAGATAGAAACCATGTTCATGGACGAGGAAATGTATTTAAGTTTTATTCATGTTACTTTAGTCACATTCTCGACTCCCTGTTTTCCTGGAAGTTATAACAACTAGCAGTGAGAAACAAACACACAGTTACCTTGAACAAATGATGGATTTCTCTGGTTCGAACATAGATAGAAACATCTGGGATGATGTAAGTACACAACTCAATGAAATATATAACATATGTCCTACAGCTTAATACAGAAATGTTGCATACTATAGCTTTAAGCGCAAACGTGGGGATGCAAAAGCACACGTTTCCTCCCTCAAGTCTAATAGCAGCAGTGTAGCTCCGCTGCTCAGGCGCCTATAGATAGATTGTATTGTTGGACGTATGTGAGGGTGTGTGTGGGCGTCATGAGCGTAAAGACAGATAGGATGTCCTCCTCTCGGGAACAAACTGAACATAAAGATCCTCCAGGACATTTTTCTCACATTGTTTTGATCTTGGCATTTTTCAAAAGGCAGCATAAGAGAATGAATAAGAGGGAAATAACTTGTAGTATCAGCTGGGATGCAGGGAACACAAACAGATTATATCTGTTGTTAGATCTATTGTTTGTATTTATTATTCTGTTTCTCACCACGCCGACAAAAGAAATAACACTTTAAATTACCCTAAATGTCCCATTTGTCTTGTGCAACAGATAAATGAGACTTTCTCAAACATCTGACACATTTTATCATGATTTGTCGCAGCACATAATGATACTGATATTACAATAAATATTAAACTCATAATATATTGAATGCAGTGTGATGCTGTGACATGTTTTTGTCATCATTACTAATCATTACATTCACAACCTCTATCAACGAATTGGAGAAAAAGCACTAAATCATCATTTGCTGTAATGAACTCTACCTGTTTTTCATCTGAACTCTCTGGAGACAGAAAAGTGACTCCAATTATACAGTTTGATCAAAAGTACAAACATGTCTGCAGTTCAAGAGTCAGTCATGTTAATCTGCACGCCAATTAGCACAGAGTTGTCAGCTGCAAATCAGATCTGTCAAACAGAACTTTGTTTGGTCACTTTTCAAAGAAAAGAGAGAACTAAAAGATACTAAAAGTTAAAAATAATGCTCGCCTTCACGAGAAACACAACCATGTAGGTCATATGTGCAAGTATATATGTTTATTGTTAGGTGGTCACCTCTTGTTGCCATAGTAATTAGGGCGGGAACAAAGGAAGAATCATGGGAGTATAAAAAGCAATAAAGTTCTTGTTTGTTGTCCTTTGTTTATGTACGTTCCTTTCTATCCAACAAAGTGATATGAACTGCATACGTCACTTTCTTTCTGGTGAAAACTGTGACTGTTTCACAACATTAACCATGTGAGTTTGCATTAATTTGTGAAATCAGAAATATAGGCCTGTCCCAAACAAAGGGTTTTCTCTCACTCTATTTGAGACTTTACTGTAGTGGACACTACAGTTAGTTTTATGCAGCCGATGTCCAGCCAAAAGGTCCACCCAAAGCTCGGCAGAGTCAAAACGCAGCTTTAAGGGAATCAAACCCTCAACCTTGTCTTCCTACTGAACTCCAGTGGGAGAAATGAAGCAGTGACTCAAGACTTATTCAGATAAATGAGTACATAGAGATAAACTTGACCAACACAACTGAAAAAAGAAGAGCCATTTTTAGAGGATCTGCACTCTGTCTTGAGTGTGTGAACAGCCCCTGCAAAACTCATTCTGAAACCCTGTTAAACTGGCTGTGTAGGCATGGAAACGGCTGTTCAGCACCACCTCAGTAGCTGTTTCAGTCTCCTGCCTCCTCTGCTCTGCTGGAACTGTGCCGAATACAAGAATTGTTCTGACACCTCACACAGCCTTCACCTCTGCCATCAGAGGAATGATTGTCTGAATTTTCTGCAGAAAAAAAAACAACCTTTACTGTAGTTCAGCAGCAGCCAGAGAGGAACGTAAGATGAGTTCAGGAGTAAGATAAAAGATCAGATACACTCGATAGATTTTCTGGGTTCATTTTGTTTAAACAGCTCCGTCTTACAGATTTATGAATGTGTAATTCTGAGCAGAGTTTATACACGGTGTGAAAAGATGTCAAGTAAACTTTAACTCAGTATCCTCAAAAAGAAACCAACTCATCTGACGCCACTAACAAACTGAACGATTTGACTCTGGAATCACTGTGCATAAGACTGTCATTACACTGTCATAACCATGTCATGACACCTGTCATGAACGTGAAGGAGTCTTTATGAATGACTGTTTTCATTAAGTGCCATTAGGTCAATTATGTCATTTTTAATTCAAAGTTGACACTGTTTATGTCTTTGTTAAGACAACTTGACATTATCCAGCCAGTAATGTCTTTGTTATGACAACTTGTCTTTAACCAAGACATCATAATCTGTTTAATTCAGTCATAACAACCTGACATTATGACTTTATGTCAAATGATACTGTCAAATGCTGTAACAACAATGTGTGTAACTACAGTGGTATGATTTGGACTTGTCATAACATGTCATTAAATGTTATAAGGCCAGTTTGATGACAGAGTTCACAGAATCACCTTGCTACTGTACAGTCGTCAAACTGGCCTTATAACATTTAACACCTTTATGACAAGTCCAGGGAGAACCACTTTAGTTTAAGTCCAGGAAATTATTCATGTACACTGTACATGTATTCATGTACAGTGTAATAAAACTTAATGACATCTTTATGACAAGGTGTGGTCAAGGAAAATATTTGTGATACACTTATAACAGTCTCATGACAGCCAATGTCAAACTGAACCACATATGGCATTCAAATGTCATATTAAAACACAAGATAAACAGTTTCTTTAAGTTTGATCATGTCAACATTTATATCTTGGTTAATGTCAAGTTGCCATAACAAAGACATCTCAAACAATGTCAGCTTTGCTTTGTGGTTGACTGAATGAAATTAACAGTCATAAGCATGCATTAAGATGCCTTATGAGATGATTATAACAGTGTAATTACTGTCTTATGCACACCCCTGCAAATGAAATGTTACTGTGAAAACATGTGGTTTTATAATATAAATCTTTAAAGTTTCCATCCAGTCAAACCTCTCTTAGCAAAAACATCCGACTGTTCTGTTTCAGATCTGCTTCCATGAGTTTGACATTTGTGGTTATTAAGGTAGAATCACAGTGGAACATTTCTAACGTATGAAATCTGAAAATAAGATCTGCTAAGAGTCAGTCCTTTGGTGTGAGATACAGTTTTTCACCCTGTAACAGGTGAGAATATAAGAATTGTAAGTTGAGATGATTTATGTTTAGCTGGCTTTTTTTTTCCAACTTCACACAATTTTACAGTTTCACATCCGTGCAAAACAAACACGTAGTGCCTGTAGCAGCGTCTTTGATCTCAGGAGGGTTCAGAGAATCTGAGGTGAAAGTGAATGAATCATCTGAGAGACCTGCAGCTCAGAGCACAATGTGGGTCCATTCACTCTCACATGTTCCTGCACACAGCAACATCTAAAGAAGTCAAGTCCTGCACGCTTTCATTTATCTGTTGGTTTAATTACAGCGTCTCCACCGTGCCACGGACTGACACATTCAGTTTTCAGCCATTAAAGGACGCAACAACCAGGCCAAACACAACAAGACCTACAAATTATGAACATTTTAGACAAGTGGTTGTCAGTTGGCCCCCTGCTCTCTGCTGTCACTGTCAGCAAAAAGCCTGTTTGCCTCGTCTGATGCCTGTTCCACAGTTTTGTTTTGTTTTATCCGTTCACTGCAAATCCTTTACAACCAAGATTACTGCTGGATATGATCCCAAAACACACACACTCTATTTACTACATTCCAGGCAGCTGTTTGTGATTATTTGAATGATATGTGTATATGACATTCACTGCCACTAGAGCATCAGCGCCAGCCCACCAGACTCCATTCACAAAAACATTCATTTTATCTCACAGATCATCGAAAAGACAAGACAAGAATCACCAGCTCTGGTTTGGTCTTAACTGTCTGACAACATTATGGAAATGATCCGTACAGAGACAGAACCTCTTTTAAAAAATGTAAGATCTTTTTTTTTTTTGAACCAGAAACAGCCATTACATTGCTGGCCCTAAAGCCACCAGACTCCATTAACAAAAACACCAGATGTACACTTATCTTCTCAGCAACCTATTATTATGACACATGTAGAGTTATTTGTAATTTGCAATTCAGTAAATGTGAACTAATCATTTGAAACACTCAAGTCTCACAATAACACAAACAGACTGAGAAATGGGGGCACGAGTAGACCAGCAACTCCTGAATTCTGCAAGTTAAATTAAAGGTTTTGTTGTTTTGGAGAGAGCTAATATAACGATGACCTGCCATTGGAAAAAGCTGTCTGACGGCAAAGTAAAGTGGTAAAAGTATTTAAAATTTAGTATGCACTTAAACTGATATAGAGCTCAACCATTTGAACAAAACTTAACCCAGTGGCTGCCTGCTAGAATTTAGAAAAGGAGGAGCTAAAACATACCAGAATCACAGTTCTTAACAATCAGTCCTGTGATTGTACACTTAACCCAGTGTGTGCATCAGGTTCTGTAATGTTTCACAGCTGTTTCACACTGGGACCTGACCAGTAAAACCAGTATGTTTGTGCCCCTGAGGAGCTGCTGCTGCTGGATTTGTTTTCATAGTTTAATGAATTCAAACATGATACATCGGCCTCTTGAACTTTTAATATATTCTAAAGTGATCAAACACAATATTCCACCCACACAGTCTTGACTCTCTGATTATAACACCTCGTACAATGTGGGTATTATTCTCTTATGACTCATGAGTAAATATGTTTTGAGAAAATGACTTCAGCTCGTCTGTATTTAGAGTTGTGTGTGAAACTGTAACAGCAGCGGCTTTATTTTTGAATTTTTTAGAAACTTTTCCCGCAGAAAACTAACGTCACCTTTGTGTGGCACTTCTGGGGCGTAAATATGAGGATGATGGCCACCGGATGGTTCTTATAACCAGCAGTTGCAGTGACCTTTCAGAGAAGGGCTTCATTAGAGAAGATGACAGGCGACAGCAGGCTGGCAGCCGTATGGCTGAGTGGTAATCACACCGAACCCTCGCACTATATTTGGGCCTCAGATAGCCCAGTGCACGGACTGATAGGCAGACAGACTGGATGTTCACACAGGCATGTAATGACTTGGACACACGAACACACATTTCTATGACTGTAATCTGCCTGTTAATGCCCTCTCACACTTTGTCTCACTCTTTCTTCTTCTCTCTAATTGTCCTCACATGTCTTGTCATTATTTCAGGCTGTTAATCTTCTGTGTTTTGTCACCTGTACTGCAGTTGAAGTGAAGAGGACCTCCTACAGTCAGGTGATGATGATCCAGGTGATAAATGTCACACTCATCATTGTCACCTATACGGGAAAACTAGCCTGTTAAAGCTGCTGCTGAGTGTTTTACATCACAGTCCAGAGTTTTTTGAACTGGGGTTGTAGGAGGAACTTTTCCATTCCACTTTCTTTTTCCATTTCTGTAGACGGTCGACATGTCCCCAGTTTGGAGAAGCACAGAGAGGCACCAGCTTGGAAGCTAAGCAAGCAGTTTCAGTGTACACCACATTAGGAATATTTTCACCACTTCACCTTGCTGTCAGACAGGAAACCGCTGTTATATAAGACAAATATCACTCTCTAGAAAGCAACCAGACTCCTTTGGCAAAAACAGTAACTTTTCCTCAGAGAAGTTGTTGGTCTAATGCTGACTTGATCTGTTAGATTGTGTTATTGTGTGACTGTGCTGAACTAAACCTAACTGATCCTGTGTATGTGAAGTAAAAAGACTGTTTTTACCTGCGTAGAGAGAAATGTTTGGCTTTTATAACAGCAGTTTCCTGCTGGAAAAACAAGGTAAACAATGAAAACAATGGGTTAGAAGCACCAGGATACATTAGCTGCTACTAGCATAACACATCCTAATCTTCCACCTAACTGTCTGGGGTCAAGTGTATTGTGGGTAATGTATCAGGAGGATCAGACCCAACCTGTCTGAGCGTGCAGCACAAATCCTGGTTCAGGCTCTTGTAATATTAAGCATTACTGCAGCTCCTTATCGGCAGGCCTCCGTTCAAATCTCTACAGATGATCCAGAACACAGCGGCACTTCTGGTTTTCCATCAGCGGCACATGGCTTCCAGTCACTGCCTGCATCAAACTCAAAACCCTGACACCCGCTTATAAAACAGCTACGTAAACTACCCCCACCTACCTGAGCTCCCTCATCCTGAAAGACACCTGATTCAACAACAGGGCCCAAAAGGTCGACCAGCAGAGTCCCTCTCAGACTGAAGACCAGCTCTTTCATGAACACCTTTACACTTGATTGACTGCACAAGATAATCCAGTGCATCTTATGAATTCAATGCTCGCTGCCACTGGCACTGCCTGCAGGCACCTACATCCTCTCAGACTTGATCTTTGCTCTGTGGCACTGACTCGTGTTGTTCTCTCCTGACCAGATCCTTGTTTGTGTTGTACCAGCTCTCAGATGTATGTCGCTTTGGGTAAAAGCATCTTCTAAATGAAACTGGAAGATTTACATTGCAGTCATGTGATCTACTATTCCGACTGTGGCCACTTCACCAAAATCTCCTCTCAGCCCAGCCCTGTTCCAGCTCTGTACCCAGAGGCTCGGCTGTATTGATTTAACTGGAATCACCAGAAAGTGCAGGACTAAGTCAAGGTTTTGTTACTTTATACCCGCCTGCCTGACATTGATTTTCTTCTCCTGATAAGTCACTTAGAAAATTGCCCCCTGACTTTTCTCAACTTTCCTCCTGTGATGAATTTCGTGAAGGATGGAGCGACTGAAATGTTCAGGTTCTCTCTGAAATCCATCAGGGCTGAATGGTTCTACTGCACCGTACATTCACATGATGGCCTTCAATGTTCTTTTCTGCTCCGCCACATGTGCCCGTCCCTCCTTCTCTCTCACGCCTCGGCCTCCTCATCGCTCTGACAGGATGAGCTGGGCCTCAGATCTTTCCCCAGTGACTCTCCTCCTCCTCCTCTTAACTCCCTCTCTACTCCTTCACTGTCTGCGGCCGTCACTCGTCACTCATTCCTCCATCCTATTATAACTGCTCACAAAGAGACACGGCACGAGCCAGCCGGCGAGCGTCGGAGGATGGAGATAGAGATTGAAGAGGGACTGAAGTGTCCCATTTTAAAGAGCAGGTAAAGGTGTCTTGCTGCATGATAATAAGGTCTGGAGAGGGCGACGGCGGTTCATTACATCGTCTGAGGAAGAGTGTGTGAGATGGAGAGAGAGCGAGGAGAAAAGAAATGTGTCAGTCTTGAGACGATTTTTTGACAATGGAAATACTGTCATTACACAAGATTGTTATCGTTTAAATTATGAACAGTTGCATTTTAGCAATCAAGCTGCCAATTTTCCTGGAAAACAGGAAAACTTTCTATAAAGCCGGCAGGGAGTTGTTGCAAACTGAAACATAATCTCCACCATATTATTTTCTCCGATGCATGTATTCTGCATTAAATCCTCATTACTGCCGTCCACAGCTGGTGACTCAGACCCTCAGTGTTTCTAACCCTATAATCAGATGAACGTTGGTATTACGCAGCAGCAAAACTACTGATTATGTCTAATAACAATGTTTTTGAACATTTAACACCAATTTTTTGGTCACCCCTAACAGTGTTTGTGGTGCAGTCCATCACTCAGACTTCAGCCTGAAATAGCTCAAGAAGTGTTGGATGAATTTCCATGAAATTATGTGCAGAAATTCACATTCAGAGGAAATATTTTAACGACCTTTTATTTATATAGTGACACACTTAAGTAAGTTTAGTTTTTATTTCTTTGTCATGCCTGATCCTATGTTTAGCCCGACACACATGGAATTACAAGAGATTGGTTTATAGCAAATATCAAAATAATATTAAATCAATAAAGACATTTTCTGGGTTTGTGTACAGAAGAAGACTTTACCCTGATACAGTGATTCTCCCCTCTTCTCCCAGGTTTTCTCCAACTAACTGGCTGACTAAATGATTTGTATGCAGAGGAGAGAAGTAACAAAGTACAAATACTTTGTTTCTGTACTTTTGAAAACAAGCAAACAAAACTTTATTTATTTAGCTAATTTCATTCCAGGTGGATGCACAAAGTTCTGCACAGAGAGTGAGGCAGCCAAAAGAACAGATGCATGAAAAATACTGGAGTTAAAACCAATTAGGATACAAAATAGAATAAATTATTCTTAGACCAGCAAGCAACTTTACTTGAGTATTTCTTTTCTGACAACTTTTTACTTTTACTACCTACATTGTAACATTTACGTTTTATGCCTCACATGGTAAAAACGGGCTCTTTGCTTTAGTTTTAATGCATTTGAGGGGAATTATTGACAAATTTTAGTTACTTTTGCATCATTGCCGGCCCTCTTTCCAACATCAAGACTGAATTTGGCTTAAATGGATCAGACAATAAGACAGAAAAGAGGATTACACATGACAGACCTAACAAACAATTTAAAAGACAAAACAGACAGAGAGGGACACTCTCTGGAGGAGAGAAGGTGACAAAGCAACCAAGATGCATCTCCAGCTGTAGTAATAATATAACAGCAGCAGTTTCTGTGGGCTCAGTATGACCCCCTGTGGCTGAAACAGGTAAAAATGATCACTTTTCTTGCCTTTTGCGTAATTTATATGTATTAAAGACATTTTAAATGAAAATACACACACGTTTAATAAACGTCAGGTACCAGCAGCATCATATTTTTTAATCCTATAAAAGCTACTGCACATATGAATTTAAAACCAGTCAAAATGACCTCTCTGGCTGTTCAAATGTTAAGTGGCTAAAATAGATTTTGTTGCTGATTCTGTCCACAGCAGTACATTAACGTCCAGCATCTAACGCAGGTAATATACTGACTATACCAAACTCTCCCTTTAAGTCCAGTAACATGTAATAAAACTAAAAAAAAAATAATTCCTGACAAATCTCTTCTTCTCTGTCTCTCACAAACATGCACAGCTCGCTTGTTTTCCTACTCGTCTCTGCAGCTTTGGAACAGCTTGTGTTCTAATTATCATGTTTTCTAGGAAAATATACAGAATCTCATAGTAGGAGGTATGTGTGAGTGTGCTGGAGCATAATGCAGGTAACATACACAAAGCCACAGTGTGTTCTTTCTATTATAAATCACTATCTTCAAAAACAGCAGCTGCCAAACTTTGACTCACTTGAGCTGGTTGAAACTTTATTTTTCTGCTCAGTTGGAAAAAGGGAACAGGTAGGACAGTTTTGTACCAAAAACATATCCTGGTGATCTACTTTTTTGGTTTCATTTAGCAGTCTGTGTGCGTTTCTGGGAATAGTGGACCAAATATGGAGTAAATCGCTTCACATCCAGATATTTCCAGCAGCTCCAGTTGAGGCTGATGACAGAAAACGTTTCAGTAACTGGGCACCAACTGGCACCGCTGCATCGCTCTCCAATCTGTTTCTCTGCTGGAAAAACTCCCCACGGTGTCGCTATTACTCGCTCCACTTACATGTAAACGGCGCAGTGAGGAGGGCTGCAAGGCATTCTGGGACTTGTAGGAAGTCACAAAAGTCTTTTTTTTGTAGATGCTTAGTTTGTAAATTAAACAAATTCTGTTCTTAATTGAGCCAAAAAGAGAAGTATGAGAACTTCAAAGTAACCAAACAAGTTTTTGCCCTTCAGACATTCATATCTTCGCTCTAATTGGCCTGTCACCTGGTTAATTTGTGAGGCTCTGAGAGTAACACTTAAAGAGTCAAACGGCTGCAATTGTTAACTTTAGAGGGTGGCTGTCTGACTCCAGGTACATGGTTAATTACTGTGAAAAGAGCTGAAGGACGTTTTCACTCCTGTGACTTTGTGTAGTGTTGTAAAAGTGGTGTCTTCAACAAGGTCCCAAAAGTACGACAGCAAGAAATTAGCCAGGTACACACAGAGACAAATAAGGGTCATAAAGATTTTGAGCTTGTAAAACAAAGTTCACAAACAATTTCACTCTTTGTGTGCATGTGCAGAAAAAAAATCATGCACATGTACAAGTTTGTGAATGTGTAACTAAGTTCTTTCATTTGCACATGCACACAAAATGTGATGCACAACCCTTGTTTTTTACCCTTATTTGTCTCAATATGTATGAAATCAGAGGACATCCCCATGTGTGTGTATGTGCATGTAATCAGCTTGTCCACAGCTCATCTTTCATACTACTAAATCAATTAGCCTAACTTTTTGGACCTCTGCGATTCACAACTTTTAAAAAACTTCAAACACCCTTTTATTATGCCTCTATGCTAGCGATAGCTGCAGCCACAGGCATTATATTTTTAGGTCAATGTCTTCTTCATACGTCAGTATCTTTATATCTCGGCTCAAATCTTCACTTTGAGTCAATAATGTCCTGCTTAGATTTTGGTGGTCAAAGGTGAAAGGTCACTGTGACCAGACAAATCACGTGTTTGACCATAACTCAAGAATTCAAACACTATTATGACTAAAAGGCGACGTGAAAACACTGCGTCACTTCAAAATGGCACGCTGTGGTTAACTGACCATGTGCAGGCGTATAAAGAACGACGTCCCTTCATCTCGTCTCTTTTTTGTGTGTAGTGAGGCAAAGAAAGTGACTGTGAATGCAGCAGAGCAGAGGAAAATGTGAGCAGCGATGCTGTCACTGTGGCAGTAAATGTACAGT
>JAJHUR010139893.1:791-10969 GCA_027495735.1 Lutjanus campechanus | reverse complement strand
AAAAAAAAAAACACTCTGAACTGACGGGTAGCCGAGCTCCATGAAGTTGTTCCAGGTCTGTTTTAGCACCATGATGATCCCCATCTGCATACAGAGGTCGATGAGACAGCCGCTGGGGTGACACTGCAGCAACAGAGACGGACAAAGAGACACAGAGAAGCAAATCAAATTGTAGCCCTTCTGTAGTAACAGTGCCAGTAAATGTGAGCAAAAACTGGATTCACTGTGCGTTGTGATAGAAAGACTTGTCGTTCCTGTCAGGTTTTTTTCGGCATCACTCACAGTGACTCAGGCCTCGCACATGTATACAGGTGTTTTGTTAACTCTTCCTATGACGCCCATGTCTATAATGCATTATAAACATACTTATAATAAGTTATAATCCGCTAATTACACTGTAGAATTACAGTTATAAGCACTCAAAAATATTCCTATATTATAAAACATTATAAATATTTTATAATGACCTATAAGGTCATATTAACTCATCATTCCTGGTCAATCGCTGACTCGCTGCTGGCAAGGATCATAGGGTATCATAATACACAAACCCTTAAGGAATGGCTAAATAAAAAGATTAATGGCAGGATTACATTTACTAAACACATCTTAGTTGAGTCTGCCATTTCTAAATGTAAAGTCTATTTGATTTACTCTAACAATGCCTTTTTCCTTCAGTGAGAGACACACAGTGTTAGCATGACCCCTCAGAGTAACTTATAATCAAATTATAATGAGTTATAACAGTGATTTTAATGCATTATAAAATTCTATATACTGTATTACAACTATGAAAATTGTGACACACTATGATCCTTGTAAAAAAAATATATCAGTGAGTGACCAGCAATCATGTGAGGAAATCATTTTTTATTTAGCAACACTGACCTGCTCACTGTACATTATCCCGCTTATTACATGACTACTTACTAAAAAAACATAATAATAATTTGACAAAATATTAACTTATAAATCATGTGATTGTTTCGGCTCAAGCCTCCAGAGTCCATGATTAGAGCTGTTATTCAGAAATAAAAGACTGTAGAATAAAATAACTGAAATGAGTATTCAACAGTTCATCAGTTGTGTAATAACAAATATCACACTTGACCTTATAACTAATTAAAAAATGCTTTATAATGTGCTACGATTATTGTTATAAAATATCATGAATATGAGTGATGTAATTATACAGTGCTGTGAGCAGATTATAATGCATCATAGACATGGGTGTGATAGAAAGTATTGTATTTGCTTTGATAGCGTGCAGGTGTGAGCAGCTTCTCCATTTAATTTATGCACTGCATTATGGGAGAATACTGTGCAAAAATCAAGTGTTTGTCAGGATGAATAATGACTTTTTTGAGTATATATAGATGATATATACAGTATATGATGTCAATGATGTCATCATGTCATTTCCATCTTTTTACATTCCTCTTAAAGTTTATCTTGTGTGTCAGATGGATTATTTTACAATCCAAAACTGCTGTTTTTGTTTTTATTACTTTGCGTGTTGTTGTAATTTCTTCCTCCCAACATTATTATATCACTTTAGTGTACAGCACAGGGTGACTGGGGCGGCACTTGTACTGTACATGTCACATCACAGAGAATTTTTCCATTTCCACTTCAGCAGCCGTGGGAACAAGTGGGAGCACGTTAGCTCAGCACCTAAAAGCGCCGGCTCAGGCCTTCTGTCCCCTCAGACCACTTCAGTGTGTGTTATTTCCCCGCATGTTCCCGTAAGTACAGCTGCCAGCAGTGCTTACCGCTGCTGGAGGTTAAATGCCCGGCGGTTGAGCATACGGTAATAGCTTAGCGTCCAATTTAGAAATACTTAGATCCATAATGCTTTGCTGTTATATAGCCCCATGGGAAAGCAAAGTAATGACTCACTTCTTCCAGTTTCCAGCGATTGAGAAGGCGTAGATACGCACCGGGCCGGCCTGTAAATCTGTCAAAAAAAACAAAAAAGGACAAAGTATCTTTTTTTTTAAAAATAAAGTGGGGGCAGGCGGCAGCTTTAAGGTCAACATCAGCAGACTTTACACCACTGAGATGTGTTTAATATACAACATGTGGACATGAGAGTTTTAGTCATAATACTGAAAAACAAAAAAGCCCTGTTGAAAAGTGGAGATAAAGCATCATTACAAAAAAAACAGTAGCAAAAGTCAAGAACCAAACATGAATCAGTTCTGCTCAAAGTTGTTTCCTCAGTTTTAAAAAAGTCTCCATATTGAGTCACACTTAAAGTCATCATCTCCTCATTTGATCCTATTAGAAATCTGTGTGAAATTTTCACATTATCAGTGTTTTGTGTCTTGAGTAGCAGCCGCAGTCACAGTGACCTCACGGTTTCACCACCAAAATCGAATTAGTTCATCCTTGAGTGGATGCTTGTGCCAGATTTGAAGAAATTTAGCCTGCCGTTCTTGAGATATCGTGTTCACGAGAACAGGACAGATGTGAGGTGACAGTGACCTTTGACATGGACGTCTGTGTCAGATTGAATGAAATTCCATCAAGGTGTTCCTGAGAAATCACACTCTCGAGAACGAGACGGACACGAGGACAAGGTTATCTTTGACCACCAAAGTCCAATCAGTTCATCCTCGAGTCTAAGTGGACGATTGTGCCAAATTAGCGTCCCTGAGATGTTGTGTTCACAGGAACAGGCGGGACGTCAGCACTTAATGACCAGGACCTCTGTCCACCGAAATCTAATCAGTTCATTCTCGAGTCCAAGTGGACGTTTGAAGAAATTCCCTCAAAGCCTGCTTGAGATCTTGCATTCAGAAAAGAGTTCTGTGAAGAGAGGGTCAGCATTTCTTGTGGTGTTTTTTGGTTTGGTCCGGTGACATCAGTTTAGTTATTGAGATGAATTTTCAAGCACACGTCTGGTGCGCCTCAGGTTTCAGCCTTCAGCTATTTATATGTCAACACCACATGATTTCTCTCATGGTGGAGCTTTTCAATTAGATTTGTCCTGAAAAAAGACAGGGTTCCCCCCAAAACACAATCATATTATCGAGATATAATGATGATAAAATATAACACAGGACTGTTTTCTGTCCTGTGAGCCAACAGTGAGGATGGATTTAGTTTACACATCCTCCAAATAAACCTGAGATTCTGCACACTTAAAAGAAAACACAGATAACATATCTTTCCCCATAATTGGGTCTTGCGGCTGCAAGAAAATTGAAAAACTAAATGCATAATTGTGTCGTTTCTGCAGTGGCACATGCTGGACCGTATTTGTGAGTTCTGCGCGACGTCCTCACCTTCCCAAAAAGAAGGCGATGTAGAAAGTTGAGCTGTTGAGGTTGACGAACTGAAAAAGGAACATTTTGAGCGTGAAGCTGTTCTCCCACTCTGACTCCGTCCTCGGCTGTTCTGTGGTGGCACAGAGAGAAAATAGGAGCAATGAGATGAACTGATCAAATCAGAAAACAGTGAGAGAGACAGATACTGGAGCAGCACAAATGCACGCAGACCTCACACAGTTTGAGTAAAGCCACTAAAGCACAAACAACATACACTGTAAAAACTAAAATATTTAGCTGAGATCATTTACTTTTCTTCTTTAGAAAAACTTGAATCTTTTACTTGTGGAAACCACAAAAAATGAATTTCAAAAATTGCTGACTAAGAAGTCAAAATCAGTTAATAATTTAATATTTTCAATTGCAACTATTTTGTTTCAAGAACCCAAATAATGACAAATGAGATTCACAGCTCATTGTTTTTTTGAGGGTTTATAAAACTCAAAGATTCAAGTTAATCTGAAGAAGAAAAGTAAAAATGATCTCAACAAAAGATTAAAAGTCGGAAAAATTTTGTTTAGTTTATTTCAAAACTTGAGAATTTGAGTTTGATTCAAAACTTAAAATCAAGTAAAGGCAGTCGCCGTGAAATTCTCAATTTCTCAACTTTTTTTTCAGTTGTTGTGGAAATTAATTGTTTTCCTAGTGAGAAGTGAGTGTCTTTGTGTATTTTATTAATCAGTTAGAATCAGAGTGTGTTTCAGCTGAAAAGCGCTGCTAACGCTGGTGCTTTTTGGATTTCACGTGAGGTGGAAATGGCTTTCGCCCCAGTGGTCCCTAACATGAACGTGTTTTGGAATTAACTACACCTCGCTTCGTTTCCTGCTGGCACCAACCGCCTCCACAACTTGTCCTTCTGCAGCCATTTGACATTAAACTTGCATCTCCAGTTCTCGACTCATACCTGGCTTGTCAGAAAGCTAGCATCCATGAAAAACTTGTACGCACCGTGAAAATTAAAAAGTTGAGAAAACTCAAGATTTGCAGTCGATTTTTGAGTTTTGAGCCCAACTCAAACTCTTAAGTTCTGAAAAAATTTCACCAACTACGACTCTTTTCTTGAGATCATTTACTTTTCTTCTTTAAATAAACTTAAAGCTTTAATTTTAGAAACTCACAACACTATTTAAAAAAAATTTGAATAAATTCATTGAAGTGGAAGTTCTCAAGTTTTCAATTAAAACTATTTAATTTTTCAGGCACTAAAAAAGACAAATCAGGTTGACAGCTCACTTTTTTAGTTTCCAAAACTCAAAGATTCAAGTTTATCTAAAAAAAGAAAAGTAAATTATTTCAACTAAAGGTCATAGGTCAGATTATGGATCTTTTTAAAGTTTATATCAGAAAGTGGCCAGTGCACACTGCCTTGAAATTTTAAGTCATCTCAACTTTTTTTTTTTTACAGTGCACTCCTGAGTCTACATCAATATACAGCTGTGAATAGAATATATGAGATCTGCTGGTTCAATCAACTTACCTAAATTAGTGAGAAGAAGAGCAACTTTTTCATAGAGCTAGAAAAAAATACAATGTTGGTCATTAGTGAGGGACGAGTTATAAATATATATTTATTAAAAGCATTCACTGTATTACTCTTTACATGAGCAAGTGGCAAAAGCATCTTGTATTTTTGTGTCTCTGTTGTGTTTTGATTATCACCACCACTTCATCTCCGCGCCACCGACACTCACCACGTTGAGGAGCATGATGATGCAGAAGTTGATGCAGACTGCCGTCCCCGTGGTCGCCACCTGAGAGTTGTTCCTGATGAGAGCCCAGCCGAAGGCGGCGAAGGTGCTGACGGTGATCACGCGGTAAATGACGATGCCGAACACGGCGGCGATCACCACCAGGATCTGTGACAACACAGTGACATGAAAAAATACCACTACAAACGATAACAATAAGCCACAGCTGCAACTAATGATGATTTTCATTTCATCAGGTGAAAAATAATTTTTTATCCATCCTGTGACAGTTATCTTCATTATTGATTAACCTGTCAATTATTTCCATTATTAATTTATTAGTTGTTTGGTCCATAAAATTTCAGAAAATGGTGAAATATGCTGATCAAAGCCTCAGAGGACGTCCTCAAATGTCTTGTTTTGTCCACTCCCAGAGACGAGTAAAGAAACCAGGAAATATTCTCAAGTAAGACGCTGAAATCAGAGAATTTTGACTTTTTTTGTCTCAAAAATGACACAAAACAATTAATCAATTATCAAAATAAATGATGATTAATTTAATTGTTGATTGATAATTTGTTATCGAGTGCTCTACAGTAAGCATTAAAAATAGGAAACAGTTCCACACTGTACATACAAATGAGTTTATTATTAGATAGAACAAAATAAAATATTGTTTGTAGGTAACAAAGGAATAAAACAATTTAGACATTTAAAAAATGGATTTGTTAAAACAGAATTTAAGTTTTAAAACTGGCTCCTATGCAAACACAATGAATTACTAATAAAAGCCATTTGCCAAAGAAATTATAAAATCTGAATAAAGTAAGTAAATGTGGTGACAAGACTAAAAAGACTAATTGAATCTAAGACTGGTTCAATCAGAGTTTAGCAAAACTAGGCTTTAAATGAAGTATAATAATTGCTAAAAAGCTAAAACATCCAAAACATCGTCCCCTTTTAACGATTACATCCCCAAACACATGCAACAGCACTTTGGGGATGAAATAAAAAGGACAGATTTGCAAGTGATCCTCTCCTCTAAAAATACAGAGGAAAACTGCAGGTTATTTTTAAATAAGATTTCTGAGATAAAATCTGCTTTCTGCAGAAGGGGGCGAAAAAGAGCAAAAGACACATGTCACCTTCCCTGGTTAGACTCAAATTGTAGAGCTATGATGAAGAAAAGAGACTCACTACTCAAACAGAGTCTCAAGTCTGGGCTGCTTGTTGACAGACAGAAATTTACCCATGCACGTAACAAGGTAACACAGTTACTAAGAAGGACCAAAGCTAATTTTTTATGAATGCTACTGAAGGGGCCAAAAGG
This sequence comes from Lutjanus campechanus, assembly GCA_027495735.1. Lineage (NCBI taxonomy): Eukaryota > Metazoa > Chordata > Actinopteri > Lutjaniformes > Lutjanidae > Lutjanus > Lutjanus campechanus. The sequence goes on along the minus strand of JAJHUR010139893.1, from coordinate 4,619 downwards.
AATGGCAGGAAAGCCTGGCAATTATTAAATAAGTTACTAGTTAAAGAAAACAAGGAGGCGAGCACTACTTTAGAACTGAAAATTAGTAATATCCTGGTCAATGACTCTACAGTATTGGCCCAAACTTTTAACCAGTATTTTATAGACAGTGTAAAAAACATAACAAAGCTCTTTGCTCCCTCCAGTGTTCTTCCCAGACCAATCTTAAAGGACCATCCTGTTTTTAGACTAAAGCAGATCACTGAATTTGAGGTAAAGAAGATTATCTTCTGCTCTGAAATGTTCCAAGGCCAAGGATATATCTAACTTAGACACCGACTTCATCAAAACATACTCTAACGCACTGATAAAACCAATAACCATCCTGGTAAATCAGTCAAACATTTCAAGGGAAGTACCATCATCCTGGAAGATAGCCACAGTGACGCCCGTTTTTAAATCAGGGGACAAAACATCAGTGGCCAACTATCGGCCAATCAGTATTCTCCCTGTGCTATCCAAAGTGCTTGAAAAATGGGTATCAAAACTATTAATTGAACATCTAGATAAGGGATTTAACCCACTCCACCCGATGCAATTTGGTTTTCGTCCCCACCATTCCACTGAGTCAGCAAACCGTGTGTTTTTAGAGAAGGTAAAATATATGTTGGATAAAAAATCGTATGTGGGTGCTGTGTTTCTAGACCTCAGAAAGGCATTTGACACAGTAGACCACCAAATACTCCTGAAAAAACTAACATATTTTAACTTTTCAGCTGAAACAATGGAATGGTTTGAGTCATATCTGTCGAACAGGGAACAGTGTGTCATGGTAAATGGTGTAAAATCCCCCTTTCTTAAAAACACAGTCGGTGTCCCACAAGGATCGATCCTTGGACCTTTGCTGTTTTCATTGTACATTAAAGGGCACCTATTATGCTTTTTCATCGTTTCTGAGCTATAAATGTTGTTACAATGTTGCATACTCGTGTTAAATGATGCCACTGCGTCAAATAAACGAGGTTTGTGCATTTGGACGTGAGCCCTGCGGCTGTTTTGGACGGCTCTGAACGCTCTGTTTTGCCGAGTTTTTTATAACAGAAGGTTACATTGACGTCAATCCGTTCCCGACTCGCTTATATGGTAATGCCTCGGCATAATGCTCTGAGCCTGCCCTCTCCCCCGCTCTGCTTCGGGAGTTGTATCGCTGTGCGCGGCTGCTCTCTACGACTTCACAGTGTTAGCACGTTAGCACCAGGCAGAAGTGGATAGAGTTGCTTTTTCACGGCCAGCAAAATAAAAACACCTCTGTGTTTGTCTGTCTACGGCATTTCACACGGACTGTTTGTCAACATGAGCCAGTACGAAGTTGGATTAGCCGAAAACGAAACACACACCGCAGAGATAAACAGGTTATGACAATAACAAGCTGCTCCTACCATTCAGAGACGTCATGAAGTAACCTCTGTTCTGGAGAAACTTCAGGCTGTCCAGTCTGTAACTCCGGATCAGATTCGGGATCCAACAGATACGGCTGTATTTCAAAACTTGTCATTTTCAAAAGAGTAGAGTAATAAAGTTTACTCCTGCACAGAGCCCGAGGCTCTCTGCTGCTGCAGCGGTATAATGAGGAGGTGGAGTTCGGCAACGCTCGGCAGCAATTCGGAAGTCCTCGGGAAAGGGCTGGGGGGTGGAGTAAACAACACGGCCCGTTTTTAGCGCGATGAGAAAAGGGGTGCAGAGAGAGACATTGTCCTGAAGATCTACAAAGCTTTGTGTGCGGGTAATCGCATGTAGCTGCTCTATAAGAGTCCAAGACTCAGTACAAAGGCCCGAAAATGAGCATAATATGTCCTCTTTAATGATTTGCACTGATGATATGCACTGATTTTAATGCACAAATGTACGCAGATGACGTGGTCATTTTTACCTATGGAAATGATGCCAAAGACATCTCTCTAAGACTCACGGACGCATTGCACAACATACAACACTGGCTGAAAAACACCTGCTTGCTGTTAAACACAAAAAAAACAGTGTGTATGATGTTCAGCAAACTCCCTACTGACATCAAAAGGCTCAATGTGTTTCTTGATGGGGAGGAATTAGAGCTGGTCTCCCACTTCACATACCTCGGAGTCGTCTTGGACTCAAACCTGACCTTCAAGAAACACATAAAAAAGTCAGAAACACAGTAAACTTTAATTTACTAAATTTTAGACAGATTCGGCCCTTCTTAACAGCTGATGCTGCTAAAACCTTTTAAGCCTGATTCTCTCTCATATTGACTATTGCTTCACAAATTGGGCGTTTGCAGGCACCTCAGCTTTAAAACCCATAGAACAGATGTATAACAGAGCAGTAAAGATATTCGACCGGAAACCAAACTCCTATCATCACTGTAAGGTCTGTCTCTTATACACATCTAGATGTGTATAAGAGACAGGTATTTTATAGACAGTGTAAAAAACATAACAAAGCTCTTTGCTCCCTCCAGTGTTCTTCCCAGACCAATCATAAAGGGCCATCCTGTTTTTAGACCAAAGCAGATCACTGAATTTGAGGTGAAGAAGATTACTTCTGCTCTGAAATGTTCCAAGGCCAAGGATATATCTAACTTAGACACCGACTTCATCAAAACATACTCTAACGCACTGATAAAACCAATAACCATCCTGGTAAATCAGTCAAACATTTCAAGGGAAGTACCATCATCCTGGAAGATAGCCACAGTGACGCCCGTTTTTAAATCAGGGGACAAAACATCAGTGGCCAACTATCGGCCAATCAGTATTCTCCCTGTGCTATCCAAAGTGCTTGAAAAATGGGTATCAAAACTATTAATTGAACATCTAGATAAGGGATTTGACCCACTCCACCCGATGCAGTTTGGTTTTCGTCCCCACCATTCCACTGAGTCAGCAAACTGTGTGTTTTTAGAGAAGGTAAAATATATGTTGGATAAAAAATCTTATGTGGGTGCTGTGTTTCTAGACCTCAGTAAGGCATTTGACACGGTAGACCACCAAATACTGAAAAAACTAACATATTTTAACTTTTCAGCTGAAACAATGGAATGGTTTGAGTCATATCTGTCGAACAGGGAACAGTGTGTCATGGTAAATGGTGTAAAATCCCCCTTTCTTAAAAACACAGTCGGTGTCCCACAAGGATCGATCCTTGGACCTTTGCTGTTTTCATTGTACATTAATGATTTGCCAAATGTATGCACTGATTTTAACGCACAAATGTACGCAGATGACGTGGTCATTTTTACTTATGGAAATTATGCCAAAGACATCTCTCTAAGACTCACGGACGCGTTGCACAACATACAACACTGGCTGAAAAACACCTGCTTGCTGTTAAACACAAAAAAAACAGTGTGTATGATGTTCAGCAAACGCCCTACTGACATCAAAAGGTCCAATGTGTTTCTTGATGGGGAGGAATTAGAGCTGGTCTCCAACTTCACATACCTCGGAGTCGTCTTGGACTCAAACCTGACCTTCAAGAAACACATAAAAAAAAGTCAGAAACACAGTAAACTTTAATTTACTAAATTTTAGACAGATTCGGCCCTTCTTAACAGCTGATGCTGCTAAATCTTTTCAGCCTGATTCTCTCTCATATTGACTATTGCTTCACAAACTGGGCGTTTGCAGGCACCTCAGCTTTAAAACCCATAGAACAGATGTATAACAGAGCAGTAAAGATATTCGACCGGAAACCAAACTCCTATCATCACTGTAAGGTCTTGGAAAAGCATAAATTCCTAGACTTTGAAAATTTAAAAGTATTCAAAAATGCCTGTTTCACATACAAATGTTTACACGGACCAGCACCAGC
>JAJHUR010139892.1:0-12774 GCA_027495735.1 Lutjanus campechanus | reverse complement strand
TGTTGCTAACAATTCATCGATCCGGGAATGCATCGCGATGGGTCATGTGACGATTTGGCATCGATTAATTAGCCTCGATGCTTTGCCGCAGAAAACGTAACCAAAAAAAAGTAATAGGAACCAAAAATATGTGACGCGCACACTGGCTGCACAGTTCAGCGAGTGGCAACAGAACACCTGATGCAGAAACACTTGGAATCATGGCAAACACATGTCATTCAGCCGCCGCAGTTCCTCAGATTCAGACCATAGACTGTATATAGAAGTGGACGGAGCTTCCGGCTCTGAAAAATGAAGCCAATGCGGAAGTGCAGTAACGCTGTATTCTCACCGAAATCCAGCAGGGGGCGAGCGAGCTGGCTGCAAAAAGAAGCCCGGTCCCATTGACCCCCGTTCTAAAATGCCCAACTTAACAGCTGAAATTAACATATTTATAGCCTTTGTCAAAAAACGATTTTGGTCACAATAGCTAATATCCCCCACCATGTTCACTGAACCAGACTTGAATTTTCATATAAGTCATTCGTTGATTTTATATTAAGGCTTAAAGTTCTGTATGATTAGGGGCGTGGTTTCGTAATTGACAGGCGTAGTGCCCTATGGTAGTGCCACTCACTCGCTATACCGCCTGTGGTCCCGCCCTACTCCACCGTCTCAACCAATCATATTCACCTCCGGTTTCAAAACTGTGAAAATGGCGCTGGTCAAATCTGAAACTCGAGGCTTCAAAACGGGTGTTCAGAAACCAATGGGTGACGTCACGAAGGCTCCGTCCACTTCTATATACAGTCTATGATTCAGACGAAGCAACATATTACGTGAAATGTTTAGGCTTACAGACTATGTATTTTTCTGAGCTTTCAAGTAAACAAAATGGATGTTTGGTGAACCGCTATCTGCAATGGGAAGATGAGGTAACAAATCGGCTGTTTTCTCCATTCTGATAAGTTACGTGGTCATACTCATTTGCTTATTTTGTAGTCATAACAAATACTTTGTGTCTTTGAAACTTAAGATAATATGAATATGACTAGTCAACAGTGATGAGAATACAGGGCATTAAAATAACCGGCGTTACTAACGGCGTTATTTTTTTTTCAGTAACTAGTAATCTAACTAATTATTCCATCGTTACAGCGCCGTTATCCTTACCGACAATTAAACGGTGCGCGTTATAAACTAAAGCTACTCATTGAAGCTCTTGTCATCTGACTTGTCTCACACAGATGCTGAACAGCTGTTTTTTTTTTTTCTTTGGCGAGGGAGGGAGGGGCGGGACAACCGCATACATGATGATAATTGGCTAAGGTAGAGTAAGCTTTCATGTTAAGCCAATCAGAGGCAGTGTTCAGTGTTCACAGACCACACACGCACACAGCAGCCCCACACACCCAAACTAGCGGCGGTAAACTGCAGCAATGGCGAGTCTGGAGGAAAAGTTGGCGTTTTCAAAGTACAGGCACTACTTTATTCTTCTTGAGGAAAAAGACAAGAATGTGACATGTGAAGTGTACATTATGTCCCCATAAGTACCTGTCCTATTCAACAAACCTTGGTATTTATTTTAAGGTTCAGAGCAACGCTGAGTTAATTGATAGGCCATTTATTTACAAATGTAGCATCAGATGAAGACAAAATCAATCTTAGATGGAAAAAAGCATTAAAAATCGCCATAATCGAAAAATCATGGCAGCAATAATCGAATCGAATCGACAAACATTATAATCGCTATAATCGAAGAATCGAGACTCCCATAATCGAAATCGAATCGAATCGTGAAATACCCTCGATGGGGCAACACTACTTAAAAGTATGGAAGTATCATTAGCAAAATGTACTTAAAAGTATCAAAAGTAAAAGTACTTTTCATATTACATTTTTACATTGTTAATATTGCTGCATCTATGCATAAATAAGATTTTAGTGGTGCAGCTAGTCGAGGTGGAGTGAGTTTAATCTACAGTAGGCCTATTGTCAAAAAGCAGCTTTTCAGACAGACATTTGGGTGGCACGTGGTATTTTATGTTTTTGTTTGTTTGCCTTATGTCTGTTCCCTTTGTGTATTTTATCTGGTATTTTATCTCTGTTTTATTTATTTGATTCTATTAGATTTATTGTGAAGGATTTTGTGACTGGTGTCTGCGTAAATAAACTTTGCTTGCTTGCTATGAGATATTATGTGAAATCAGGTTGTGTAACAAGGTTTTCCTTGCCACATATGCCTGGTGCTTGCTCATGGTGGGAACTGTTGGGTCTCTGTAATAATATTATGAAGAGTTCAGTCTAGACCTGCTCTATATGAAAATAACCCTGAGATAACTTCTGTTATGATTTGGCACTATATGAATAAAACTGACTCAACTTGACAGTGGTTTACAACCCAAGGATCTAAGGGTGTTACAGTTTCAAAATTAAACCGAAAATCAATTGAAATAAGCTTACAAATTTATGAATCAAAAGACTTATTCTTCCAGTACTATTTTTCTCTCCATTCCTACTACCATCTACTACAGCATCCGACACGTGTCCAAAGAAAGAAAGAAAGAAAACAACACTTCAGAGTGTAACTTATTGGCTATTATATCACACTTGATACCTTATAGACTATATTTTTAAAGAAGAATTTGAAATTTGTAAATGACAGATGTCAAGGCATAAAATCAATGACCTGCCGATCTTTACAAATCAAGACTTGATAGTGTAACAGTGGCATACCTGCGAGTGATAAAATCAAAAAATGTTTAAATCAAAAAAATTGAAAAATTGAATCAAATCGTGACCTTAAAATCGAGCGTCGTATCATATAATGGATTTGGAGAATTGTGACACCACCATAAGGATTAGGCTGCATCCAAAAGGGTTGGAAGAAAAATAGTAAAGAAGAGAGAACAGTTTTTTACTTGGACTTTTATTGATCGAATCACATTCATTACATTCCCTGGACTGGAAAAAAAAGTTGCCTGGGAGCTTAACCCAGGCAGTAAATTACTAGTTTAAAAACCCATTTTGTAGGACACAGTGGATCTCAAAACCACACTTCTAACACACATGCTACCCCAACAAGATACCTGGAGTAATACTTTGTCCCTTTCTTGTTGCATCACCTGTTAACAGGCTACCTCTCACCACTTGCTCTGATGGTTTGATAAATGAAATGATAAATCTGACTGTTGGTGGGTCATACGCACCCCAGTGCCGGAAATCCCCAGTGTTTGGTTAGATGTTCTGGCATGTTCTGTGTTTCTGATTTTCTGAATAGCGTCTGAATGGGAGACTGTTAATCAGCCAACTTGAAAGTCCTGGATGTGATACAGTACTACCACCAGCACATGAAGGCAGTGCAATAGTTTTGGCAAAGACGAATCAATCTGATGGTGGATCCAAATCATTCAAGTGCTATCTGTCCACCAATTTTCAACATTCAAAGAGAGACGAAACCATAAAATACTTTAATCTTTGCTGGAGAAGTCTGCGAATGAGCATCCAAAGCATACAGAGAACATGGCGGCGAGCAATTTGGTCCTCCAGAGAAAGAGCGCTTGATGAGTAATGCTCCAACTAGTAATTTGTACCCAACAAGCGCGCACAGGTACAGCCTTGCAGGTTAATGTTTTCTCTCTGTAACAATGCCAGCGTGGATCGTCCTGCACGAATTGTCTTTTGCTGTGCACAAAGACTGACAGAGACACAGACACGCACAAACACACTGCGGGCCGCCTCCACATATAGACCAGCCGTCCTCACTGACCCAATGACTTCATTCTCCTCCTCCTCATCCTCCTCCATGCTGCTCTCTTCTTATCACTTACAGGTGTGTCTCACTGCATGGGTTTAAACACACCTCCAGTGCTGCTTCCTTCACACCGGACCAGCCATTTGCATTCATTTCCATATTTCTCAAAATCACGTGTCCGCTCCGACAGTAAGGGGCTAGTTTCGTGTTAGATCTCCCCAGCCAAAAAAGATAAGAAACAAACAAAAAAAAATCAATGTCTTCCCACAACTCTATCTCTGATGTGGCTATATATAGACAATGGCTATCTTTTTTTTCATTCCTCTCATCCTTCATCATGTTCTGCAGAAGATGTACTCCTCCCTAAAGCGCTGTTCTCTTCTGTGTGCCTCCTTGTTTTATCTGCTTGTAGCGCCGTGGGAGTTTGGTATCATGAAGAGTGCAGATCGAAGTTTGGACTCAAAGGATTGGATGCAGTAGTGTATCAATGGCATGACTGCAGATTTGTAAACTCTCTGCCCGATTCATTTAACCAACTTTCTGCAAACTTCACAGAGGAGATATTTGGCACGATAAAGACAGTTTGTCCATGAACAAAAGCCCCATACAACAATACGCGCCCACATGCTCGCTTGCACACACACACACACACACACACACACACACGCTCTCTCTCTCTCTTTCCCTCTCACACACTCACACATACCCACACAAACATTATGAACCAAATGCTAATCACAGAAGAATGGCTGGAATGAACCAGTTTGTTGCCAGCCCATGGATGAATTGAACCTACACAGTTCCTGACATACGCAAAAATAGGAAATATATTAATTACATTTAGATGTGTGATATATATGTAGCCTATAGAAGATATATGTTACATAAAACAGCAGTCTGCAGCAGGCCTGTTCAACTTGTGGCCTGCTAGTTTTCCTATGGCCTGCAAGAGGCCGCCAGCAAAGCAGGCTGTTATGTGTATGATATGATATATACAGCTAAGGTACGTATCCCTGGGCTACTGTGAGACATCTGACTGTGTGATCTGAACCAATATGGTGTTGTTTAGTTCTTTTTAAAGCACCTGTGTGTGCACTCTGGGCTGATGGAACACAGAAAAACCCACGTTAGCTAAGCTAACAACAAGCTCCAAAATGTCTTTCTCAAAAGAGGCGTAAAGTTGATCACAAAAAATCACCAGTTCCAGAGCGAATGGACTGTTAAGTATTTTTTTTACTTTGTCGGCTGCAAAAGAAAATAAACCAATGTGTTTGTTGTGCAATGGGTGCATTGCTGTGATGAAAAAATGCAAAGTTAAGATTTACGACAAGTCAAATCATGGCTTGTTTTCTAACGGTTTTCCTGAGGGCTCGACGGAACAGAGGAGGGAAAGTGCAGGAACTGCTAGCATTTTATCAATGGTGTTCAAGTGCCCCTCGGTCATAATGATACTAAAACAAATGAAAAGGGGTGACTAGTTTATACTATGTAGTAATATATGTATTAACATCATCATCATATGCAAGTTATTTGTACCAAAATATTGACAAAGTATTCTGCGTGGCCCACGAATCCCCAATGATTTTCTTATTCAGCCCACTTCGCACCACTGCTAGCCTGGCAAATGGCTCATAAAGACTGTACTCATGTTATTATTTTTAGCAGACATAAAATTTGCCATGTTCATCAGTCTAGTTGTCTTCTTAGGATGCCAATGTTTACTAATTAGCACTAAACATAAAGTGCAGCTGATGGGGATGTCATTATTTTTACAAGCATTTGGTCGTAAACCAGAATACTGAAGAAATTGAAAATCTGATGTGATGATGGCGCCAGACAATCGAATAGTTGGACCGATAGACCTGCAGAAAGACAGACAGACAGACAGACAGACAGACAGAGAGACAGGCAGACAGACACACAGACACACAGGCACACAGACGGACACACAGACAGACAGCATAGCTAAAAAGTAACATGTTAAAATTGAGTAATTGCAGGGTAACAGCCTGTTTCCTTGTTAAAACTACTGTAACTTTTACATTAAGTTCATTTTACTAGAAACATCACTGCTCAGCTGGATATCCAGCAGTAAAAGCAGACCACCTGTCTGTCCCACGTACTGGTTCAGAAACTGAGACAGATCTGTCTCACATCATTTAACTTTGGCTGTGTTTCTTTCAGAGCCGCATGGTCCGTCCTTCACCATCGGTAAGGCCATCTGGCTGCTGTGGGGTCTGGTCTTTAACAACTCTGTGCCGGTGCAGAACCCCAAAGGCACCACCAGTAAGATAATGGTATCGGTTTGGGCCTTCTTTGCTGTCATCTTTCTGGCCTCCTACACTGCCAACCTGGCAGCTTTCATGATCCAGGAGGAATATGTGGACCAGGTAACTGGGCTCTCAGACAAAAAGGTAAGCTGGAAGGCTTGTGTTTGATGCTGTGCGTCTTCTTTTTCTTCTCTGCGCCCTTCATTTGTAAAGCAAACATTTTACATACCTCTCTCTCCATGCTCCTTCTTCCATGTTTAGTTCCAAAGTCCCAACGACTTCTCGCCTCCATTTCGGTTTGGCACTGTCCCCAACGGGAGTACAGAGAGAAACATCAGGAACAACTATCCAGAAATGCACTCCTACATGACAAAGTTCCATCAGAGAAACGTCAACGAGGCTCTGCAGAGTCTTAAGGCCGGGTGAGAGGCTGCGCACTAAAATGGTCCATTTAATTTCATTGTAAAACCAAATTTACAGTTACAGTCCAAGCTAAAAGATTTTCATAACAAAATGAATTCAAATGATCATATTATGTTTGAAGTTTAAGTCCCTATTTGACAAAATGGTTCATCTAAAGATACTGAATAATGTATTTCGGTCCATGTTTATATTTTGGCTTCAGGCATTTAAACATTTCTTGTTTCAGGAGTCTGTAGAGTGCTTCATGGATGACGTAGTTTTGTGGGCCAGCCCGGAAGTTAGCATCACTCTGGTTCCTTTAACAAAAACACAATGGGATTTTTCCATTGGATTTTGGATTCATGCAGAAAATAAGCTCTGTGGCAAACAAGGGTTTATGATGTGTAAATACAATCACCAGAAGTGAAAAGCTGAGGTTAGGCTATAAACAAACTACGCTTCGGTTGCATGACTTCACATCACCACCACCAGGATTCATTCCTGGAGTTCTCTAATACAGTATATTGTAAGCTGAATTCAGTTTTACTGAAGCAGCTGTGATGTTTTTCAAGGGAATCACAAGGACAACAAATGTTAAATGATGGTCATCATGTTTTTGCATATCGTAAAAGAAAGCGTAAATTGTGGGGAAATAATGAAAAAGTCCCCTGTTTATGTCTTTCCTACTTGTCTTCATGTAAACATATTGTAGCTGAATAAGTCCAATAATAGTTTCACTCCCCCTCTTCAGTTTTCATCAAGTGAGCCTTTTCGCCAGTCTGTGTGCCAGCTCCAGCCTTTGGCAAACCAAGTGGAAGTCTATTACACTTATCAGCAGCTTAGTGCTATTTAGCAGGTTAATTGGAATGTTGTAGCTGTGATGTCTGACTCTTAAGTGCTAATTAATTGTAACCTATCTCTCCCTCTCTCTCTTTTTCATTAGCAAACTAGACGCTTTCATTTATGATGCGGCCGTGTTGAACTACATGGCTGGTAGGGACGAGGGCTGCAAGCTGGTGACCATTGGCAGCGGCTACATCTTCGCCACCACGGGGTACGGCATCGCCATCCAGAAGGAGTCGCTCTGGAAGAGACATGTGGACCTGGCCATCCTGCAGCTCTTTGGAGATGGTGAGACAGCACGCTGTTTCCCTCCCCTGTTTTATTCATACTTACTGCTCAGTCTAATGCACTCTGCGAACAGAGACGCTGCCATGCATACACTACAGCTGTGTTGATGTGATAAGTTGTTTATTTAATTACTCTGAGATGTACCAGATAGTCACTGAGATAATACAACCAGCGAAGGAAGCACAACGTAGCTTCTGATTGACATTAAAAGATAAGTCTGACTTATTTTAACAGTAGTCTTATTTTAATCACTTTGGTCCATGCGTTTATCCATTATTATAACATTGTACTCACCAAGTTAAATGCTGAAGGATCTAAACCACTTAATTTGTAGGCATACCCAGAAGTAAGAACACCTAAAATGTTGGTAATGATCTCTCATTGCACAGGCGATTGTGTGTGTGTAAGTACTGTAAGTACTGCAGGTCAAAGTTGAACCAGGAAGACAGCAGAAATGTGCACAATTAGTCGACTAAACGTTTAAATGTTGCCACCCTTGCTGGTTGCCACCAGAAATGCTAATCATTTAGACTATTTATTAATATCTTATGAAGGTACAATGCAAGGTGTCTGTTACCTCTAAGATGTTACGCAGCTGCTCACCAAAAGCCTTGGCTACACCCTCGGCAGACAGTAGCCGCCTTTTCCCTGTGCTAATGGCCGGATGTAATCCAGCAAGGTGGTGAGTTGAAAGTAGGACAAAGTTTATACCTTGTAAACAGTTTCAGTATTTTAATCTAGAAAATAAAATAAAGTTGGCTGTAGACTGTCATAATAAACTGGCACATAGCCACTCGACTGGAGCAGTGTGTACCCAAATTCAGCAGCAGACGTGGACGGCAACCTGCAAAGAGAGCAGGCTGCTAGCACTGCTAATGTTAGCCATACTGCTTCGCAGCTAATGTCAGCTGCAGGTAAAGGACAGTGTTTACCCAAGATGCTGTGATCCTCATTGATCTGTAAAGATAATGTATTTAGTGAATTTGAATGTTTTGATAATGAGCAGTTTTTATTATGAATGGTACAAAGTGCCTCACATTTCAGCTGCATTTAACATATTATTTGGTTATTGAAGAATGTGATTAACAGCTTCAACAAGCTCTTAATACATGCAGTATATTTTGTATAATGTCTAATATTATCAATCAATAAACTGCTCAATTTTAACTGTTTTCTGGGTGTTTTTTTACTTTCAGACTAGTCAACTAGTCTAAATTAAAATTTCCACCAATTGACAGGAACATTACAGTAGTTTGAGTATACAGTACAGACAACATGCTGTGAGTGGAGCTGCTCCGTTTGCGTCTGGATATTGCTGTGTTTCTGGAGCTTACATACACGACTTAAGTGAAGTACCTTCGTTAACATTGTGAAATGGTCAGTTCGGTCAGGTTTAGGCACCAAAACTACTTGTCAGGTTTAGGAAAGGATCATGGTTTGGCTTAAAACCAGTACATTATTTAAGAACTTAAGTACCAGTAAGCGAATGACAAACATATAATGTAAATATGAATCTACTGTGTGAAGAACCAATCACATTGCAATCTTTTGTATATTTATTAGGTAACATGTTCTCACTCTGGAACATGGCCACAACCATAGCTTGTATTTTACCAATGGCTTTTGTCACTTCCTCCAAACAAGTTTGGCTCCAAACCTGATGGTTTGTTTAAAACTTGTCTGATCATCTGATCGCTCATGTGTCTGCCCCATCTGACTTATTTCTAGCAATGTCCTAAATTCTGAGACCTCAGCAATTAACTTGGTGAGTGACATGTTATATTAACCATTTAAAAAGATGGCCAAACTTAAAGAAATAAGATCCAACTTGTAATAAACCAGAATGATCCTTTAAAAGCTAATTCGAGGCACTTGATTTACCCACCAATATGCTATGAACAAATCTTGCCTCAGGCTCTGCTGCAGGGACAAATAATAGTGGCTGAGTTTATTTCACATGTATATTACTGTAAAATAAACTATTTTCAAGAATGTTTACTCTAAACTTGCGCACAAATAACCTTCTCAGGCAGTAAGATTTTAGGGTTACACCCACTCCCATCTGTCCAGGACAAGAACTGATAGATGGAGGAGAAAGTCATAGTTTTTCTAAGAATTTATGTGCCTGCAACCTCAGTTGTGGCGATTAATAGGTTCTGCAAGTTAAATGTATAGTAATTCCACTCTCATATGTAATAAAGACAGACAGAGAAGGTAAGCCAGAGCTGCTAGGTATATATGTTGAAAGTTGGCTCCAGCATGGGAGCCCCATGCTTTATGATCACACTGGCCTTTTATGGGAGACGGTCCAAGCTCTCCAGGGCTTGTTCTTTTGAAACACTTCATTCCTGTCAGCTCTAGCTAGGGCATTAATGAGTCTCAGAACGAGTAGGGAATGAAATGAAATGTGTTCAAAACATCCACTCCTAACCCATATAGTACATGCTTTATGGTTTTCAACCAAAATCTCCCATCATAAACAAGTCAAAATGTCACAGACACAGGCTGCTCGCCGAGTTTATCGACTTTAACAGTCTAATTTCACAATGTCCTGTTTTGATATACAGTTCAATTCGGGATCGGGAAATGTAATGGAAGTTTGGAGCGCGTGTGTGTAGGTTTGCGTGTGTGTGTGTTTATTTGGGCACGGTCCAGCGTGTTGTGAGCATCCTGAACCAAGGGCCCTCCGGGGCCCACTATAGTGCGTCCCAGTTAGGGGTGCCAGCATCGCTCCTGGTGTATTTCAACACCGTGTGTGCATGAGAGCGCATGTCTGTGTGTGAGTATGTGTGTGTGTGTGCACGCGCACATGTGAATATGGGTCAGGCCTCTGAAAATGAGAGGGCCTATGTGTGTAAGCGAGAGGGGTGAGTGTGTGTGTGTGTGTGTGTGTTAGAAAGATAAAGAGAGAGTGGTGTAGAGATTCTGACTATTTATGACACAGGTTTATTTTTATCAACCTACATACAATTCAGTGTGTGTGTATTGTTTCTGACTCATTGACTATAAGTTTGATTATTTATGTGTTTACAATCATTTTTCAAACATGTATGTAAGACTAACTTGCATGTGTATGTTTTTGTATGAATACATGTGTATGTGTGTGTGTGTGTGTGTTTGAATATGGGTCGGCTTGCAGTAACATCCCCCTGTGCCACTGCAGAAGCATTCATACAGGAACCAGGCGGCCCTGTCTTCTGGCCCCCTCTCAGGATACCAATGTCACTTTGCCACGCCTCGCCATCCACTCCCCTCCTGGTGGCCTAGAAAGCGATCAGACTCACGTGGAGGGCTGAGTGGCCTGGTACGAAGGCTGGAAGGGAGTCTGGGTGGTTTGACGCAGGCCTGAGCAAAAAATATATCACAGCTGTCGTGAAAACGAAACAGCAGTTTTGATTGGTGATTTTCTGATTCGCTGTCGGATGGAAAGTTTTGAAGTCATTTACAGTGCATGTTGAGTTTAATGACCTTTAGCCCTTGAAACCAATGAAAGACCTGTTGCATCATTTCAGAGATACCAGGCATCAGTGATGAGTTCCTCAGTTCTGAAAATATACTTAAAAAACAAGGTCTGGGTTTTGACTTAAAGTCACTTTTGTTATATTAAATAATTGTGTTCATACTTAATAAAAGTAAGAACAGGGCAAGGACAAGGTTGATGATGATGAGGCTCTTACTGAACTTAGTCTTTTTATTCAAGTCAAACAGTCATTCTTTCAATTGACTCGTCCAGTATCCTTTATTTTATTCCTCTTGTGTTATTGCCCATAGAGCAAAAAACAGTAAACCTTAAATGAATAGTTCTTGGGAAGTTTGTTTATTTTTATTGATTTCATGCTCTGTGAAAAGTTGTTTTATAAAGCCCAAAGCTTTACATATATTTGGTATAGTCAAAAAAAAATGAAACAAAGTTTAAAAGATGGTCAAGTAAGTTCACTGCAGATATTCATCCTTACCTACCTATATATACCCATACATACACTTGCCAATACACATACTTGTGCATACATATACATTACACATACACATGCACTATTAAAGTATACTAACATATGCACATAGATTCAAATCTAGTACACATGAACATGTTGCTCTGAAGATTGTGTTGGTGTTGTGTTGTATGGCAGTCTGCTTCAGGGTAAAAGAAACTGATCTAAAGTGGTGGTTATTTTGTAATTTATTTTTACAGTATGTAATACATTTTAGTGTAAATTTGCACATGAATCTGATTTCAAGTTTATTAGGTGGGAGTATATATGGAATTAGACATTTGTTCTAAATTTAATAATGTTCCAGAGGTTTGTTGCCATGACTTCTCATTTTTATTGTTAACGGTGTTATAGTTGCAGTAGTGGCTATAAATCTTTTAGCACATGTGATTCCAATATATACAGTCTTTTTTGTGGCCATCTTTTATCATCCATATAATTCAGAATGCATAACTTAGGATCTTAGGGGACATCTTCTTGATTTTAGATAAACTTTCCTCCAAAATGCTTGTGGACATTTCCATATCATATGAAAAAACATGTCTTTATCCATATTACAGTGTCTGCACATTTCATTATTATTATTTCATTATAAGTTTGAGCTGAGAAACATGTTTATGTCTTTCTGGTGGAGAGTTAGATAAGGAGTTTGACACCATTCTCATGTCTGTAAATATGAAGCTACTGTCAGCAGATGGTTAGCTTAGCTTAGCATAAAGAAATAATTTCCACATAAACCCTGTACACAGCTCCCCGTGTTGTTGTTGTTGTGCATTTTGGTTTTTGTATGTATTGTATAAACAAAAAATAACTTCATTAGTATTAATTAGTGAATTTACAGGTGCTTGTTTAGTATTCGTGTTTTGTTACCTTTGAACCTAGCTGTGGTAGCCGCTTCTTCCTGTTTCCAGTCTTTAAGCTAAGCTATGCCAACTGGCTGCTGACTTTAGCTTCATATTTAGCATACAGACTAACTGACTGACTAACTCTGTTAGAAAATTTGTAAAAGTCTAACATTATCTTGAAAATCTTCAACTAAACACTGGAAATTCAATATTCAGTGA
Organism: Lutjanus campechanus; assembly: GCA_027495735.1. Classification (NCBI taxonomy): domain Eukaryota; kingdom Metazoa; phylum Chordata; class Actinopteri; order Lutjaniformes; family Lutjanidae; genus Lutjanus; species Lutjanus campechanus. The sequence continues at coordinate 185 of JAJHUR010139892.1, read as the reverse complement.
GATCAGACTAGCTTAAGATAAATAAATCTTAAAAACAATCTTAACTCTTATTAACTTTTCCCAGAGTTATCAGTTGCATCTGATGGCTTTTATCAGTGGATGGAGTTTGGTCACTTGGGACCTACTGTGATAATGGATCTTCAGATGATGAAGATTTTCGGATGCAGTTGAAAGCTCTGGAAAAG